>CM038230.1:94345556-94470939 GCA_021442155.1 Cymbidium sinense | reverse complement strand
GCCCATAATTAAACTTAATAATCACACTCCTTGAATAAACTAATTAAGTTAATCATATTAAACCTAAACTTAATCAAACATAATTAAGATGCAATTAAACATTAAACATAAATTAAACCTAAATTATTAATTCATTAATCTTTAAAATAAACTTTTAATTAATCTAATTACCCTTAATCAAACTTAATTAGTCGAACATTTAATTAATAAAAATTTAATGAATTAACCCACCATTTTAATTAATCAAATTAATTTAAATAAGTGACATTAAAGCTAAAATTAAGCTTAAATCAAACCCATAATTAAATAATCATACCCCTTTAATAAATTAATTAAGTTAATTAATCATATGAAACCTAAACTTAATTAAACATAATTAAGATGCCGTTAAACACTAATCAAAACTTAAATTAAACCAAAATCATTAAGTCATTAATCTCTAATTAAACAAACCTTTAATTAATCTAATAATTTTAATTAACCCATTAATCAAATTTAATTAATCAAACATCTAATTAATGCAAACTTAATAAATTAATCCATTATCTTAATAAACCAAGTTTAACTTTATAAATCATTAAAGTTAAATAAAATTAAATACTTAACTAATCTACTAATTAATTTAATCACATTTATTAAATAAATTAAATAAATAAATTACATTAATCACATTAAACTTAAGCTTAATCAAACATAAAAATATAATTAAATGATAATCAAACCCTAATTTAAACTTCAATCATTAATTCATCAGTTACATCATTAACTCAAATAAACATGAAATTAAATCAAAAGTTAAACAAATCTTTATTTAATTTAATCATACCTCTTAAACAAACTAATTAAGTTTATCGAATTAATTACATTAAACTTAATTAATCAAAACACAATTAAATACTAATCAAAACATAAATCAAACCAAAACCATTAAGTCATCAATTGCATCATTTGTCTCAAATATAAAAAAAAAAAGATTAAACAAACCTTTATAATTAACATAAATACACTTATTAATTAAACAAATCACATAATCACATTGAACCTAAGCAAATCCATAAGACCAATAAAGCTAAGAAAATCAAATTGAATCAAATTAAGCTAAATCAAGAAAGATTCTCATCAATTTAATATAAATCAAATCTCATTCAACCTACTTAAATAAAATGAACTAATTAACTATCCAATATATGAAATCAAAATGCAAACCAAACTTAGATGAACATGACAAATGGATGTGATTAAAAATATGATCCCAATTACAAAGAATTAAACCCAATTAGAATCAAAAATATAATCTCAATTAATCCCAATCAAACTACAAATAAATGAACCACATCAATTAAATAAACATAAAATAAATCACATAACCATGATCAAAGAAAAGAATTAAATATTTAAAGGATATTGAATTATCAAGATGCAATTAAACTAAAATATCTAATAAAAAAATCAATTAATCAAATACTTAAATAAACTCAAATTCTAAATTCTAAATTGAAGGAATTACACAAGTTCAAATGGGCTAATCAAGATACATAAGGACCTTAGTTAGATTCCTTAGGAATTAGGATGTAGAATAGGGTGAGTCCTGTCTACAGATGGAATTCATCCTACCCTTCATTCTTGAGAACCTAAATATCATTTAAACCGAATAAAATTGAAATAAAAATGAAAAGCAAATCATTAAATCATTTAGATTGAAATCACCCAAAAAGGTAAAATTTAAATTCAAACTTCAAATTGGAACTTAAGCTAAAGAAGCCTAGTAAAGTCTTGCTACACAAGCCACACACATTAGAATACTAAGTCACTACAGTGCTAAGTTAGGGCGTATGTATGATGTTGTGTTTTGTGATGTGATGTTTTAGGCGGATGTTAGTGTATGTTTCGTAGACTGGATGTTAGGCCGTTATTAGCCTAATCATATTTTTTGCAGGGGGTTATACTTAAAAGGGTAGCTGTAATAAAAAAAATATACATGCTTTTGCTATCTGCAGGTTGCTTAGCCCCTTAAGTGTAACCCATGTTAGACAGTGGACTTGGTTACCCATGTGTGTTAAGTCCAAATTATTCATATAAGCTTGGATTGTATGGTATGTTTAGCTAACATTTGTTTTGTGTGTAGATTTACTTTTCCTATTTTTGATGTAATTTTGCATTAGAAATTAGGGTTAGTGCTATGGGGGATTAGGATGAGCGTTTAGTTTAATGCCTGATGCCTTTGGAGTAAATCAAATCAAAAGAAAGAAATGAAGAAATGAAGAAAGAAATGAAAGACCCCATAGCATATATATTATTTTTAATCCGGGTTGTATAAGGGGTAGAGCTTACCCATCTTTTCTTTTCTTTCTCTTTTGGTGTCTGAACCCGACCGCCTGGCCTTTTATTCTTTATAGTCTATAAAATTGTTTGATGTTGTGTTTAGATTAGCATTAGAATAACATGCTTTTCATAGTTTGTTTATGATTGATGCTTGAATGTGTGGCGGATGCGGTAGGCTCTTAGGATAAAATTAATTTTTCTACCCCAATTAATAACTCATAACTAAAATTCTAAAACAACTCATAACCTCACATAAAAGCCTAGGGATTAAATCAAGATAATAAAATTTTAGTAACCCCTTAGGATGGATGAATGTATAATATCATGCATATCATGTTCTTTCACTCTTGTTAAGAGGGAGCTTCCATCTTTGCCGAGAATCAAGGCTTAACCTATGAGAGCCTTTGGTGGAAGACACCCCTTTCTCTCTTGATTTGGCCTATAATCAAATTCTCATGCATTTAGGCATACAAAATCCCATACTGTCAAAATAAAAGTCCAAAAGAATCAAATAAATTTGATAAAATTTGCATTAGATTAAGTCATGGATTCATACCACTCATGCTCTAGTCTCTTAGGGAGTGAGTCTAAGGACTTAGTTTCCTTTCTAAATGAACAACAACCTAGCCATCTTGCAAAGCATAAGACTTGCCTACATGGATTTAAAGCGTAGGAGTTAGCTGGCTGCCACTCCAGGCGGTAATAAGTCCAGCCAGTGGTGGTTTATTTCTCTTGTGGATGTAAACCATATACCCTTTTTCAGCCTTAGATTTAGGTTGTGCCTTTGTTTTGTACCAAGGCTCCTTAGTTTAGGAATGAGGTATGTTTCCTTTGGGCTACAAGCATAAATCCTCACCTCTTGGCATTTCCACAATCTTATGTTGAATTATAAGCCAAAATCTAATAAAATGTCAACTCAAATAATTAACTCTCTTCAATTTCAAAATATAAAGCCCAACTATAGGGTAGATTGGAATGCTCACTAGGCCTAGTATCATGAGTATTTCCTACTTTCTCCTTTGGATTCCAAAATAAGTCTTCTCCTTGATCTATCCCATTTGATTTTCTAAAATAGCCAATCCTTTGATAGTCTTAACCTTGAAATCTTTGGAGACTCTAATTATCTACTTTAATCGAGAGTATTCTTAAGAAATTCTCATTTCTTAGGATGTAATTAACTATGGGGCTTGCATAGGAACTTAACGCTTAAAATAAACCCTACTTTACTTTTCCATGTAAAGTAGGGGAAAAATCTCTGGTATATAGACCCATCATGCCTTAGGAGTCCTTATTAGGTGATTAGGTCCATTATAGGTGGTGATTTCTATCTTTCGAGATAGTACATCATTCCTTAATGTCGTACCCGATCACTTCAATAAGTACCCCGAAAGATCTGCATGGTGTCCCACACCCCAAAAATAAACACCACAGATTTTTTCGGCGACTCCGCTGGGGAGAGTTCCTCTCTCCATCTTTAGTAGACAATTATTGTCTCCAAGCATCGATAGTGGACTTATGTTTTATATAGGCCCGAGACTATCATTCTTTCCGTTGGCACTTAGCTTATTTCATCCTTAAGCAAAGCTCGCCAACATCCTTTAGGTTTTAGGAGCTCACACCGTAGGTCTTAAAATCTCTATTGGTTCCCCCAATAGGTAAAAATAAATTAAGTAAAAAAATAATGGAAAATAACCAAATATAAAATTTTGAACCTCTTACCACTAGCTTGGTGGAGTAAAGTTCATCTCATGCTTAACAAAATTTCAATAAAATCCAAAGTAAAATAAAAACATCTTTTAAAAAAAATAAATAAATAAAAGTCCTTTCAAAATAAAAATAATATGAACTCCATTTAACATAATCCAATTTGTTAAGGGGAGATTCTCTCTTTAAAATCAAGATTAAAAAAAAAAAATCATTTCTCAAAAAAAAAAATAAAAAATAAATAAATAAATCCCTTTCAAAATAAAATTAATTGAACCCACTTCAAACTTTTTGTTAAGTGAAGGTTCATTTTCAAAATCAAAATTAAATCAAATAAAACCTTTTCTTCAAAATAAATATCAAAACTCTTTTTTCTTTTAAACAAAATTAACCAATTTCATTTAACATACTCAAATTGGTTAAATAATAGTTCTCTTTAAAAATAAAAATCAAACAACGCCAAACAAAACAAAACAAAATTCCTAAATTTTTGAACTTACCATCATTTGGAAAGTAAAGTTCCAAAATTTCTTAAGTCTCAGCGCTTTGAACCTACATCATATCAACATTTGACAAATGAAGTTCCAAAAAATTCTCTTCAAAATCTCTCCAAATTGAGATCTAATTATTTGAACCCCTTTATCATATCCAAATTTGATGAGTGTGGGTTCAAATTCTTTAGATTCATCAAAAAATGTGTGAATCAAATTTGACATGGAGCTTGAAAGCTTAAGATGACTTGTGATAATATTATTATTTGGTCACAAAGTTATGAATCATAAAACATTATGATGAAATTCAATTAAAACCAAGATATGGATTTTCACCCTAATGGAGAAAGGCCATAAAGATTCCTTCAGGCCAAGAATGAAATTGACAAGGATGTTGAGTATGTCTTATTTATTCCGGATAAGTATGACTCAAATGACTTGAATCCTAATTCCCAAAGAAGACAACTCTCAAAATATTGATCGTAATCCATAAAAAGATCTTGATGGACTTTATGCTTTAATGATTCCAACTCGGGTAGAAATGCCCTCATTCTATACTTTCATGGTGTCACTATCGATAAAGAGTTAGAATCATCAAATTTCAAAGGTCTAATGGGATAAAATTTGAAAAAAAAAAAGAAGAAAAAAAAGAAAAAAAAAAGAAAAGAAAAGAAAAGAGAGAAAGAGAGTAGAGTAGGTAGACATCAATTCTACCTCTCCTTGAAAGATATCACAGTCAATTACAGTGGTCCTACCACTTTGATCAACACCATAGGAAGAAGCAAACCAGTCGTTTGAAATAATCAAATTCTAAATCCTTCTTAAGATACACTTCACAATCCAAAATAAGGTGGCAAACTGCAAGGTTAATCTTAATGTCCTAGACTATCTTGGAAGGTTGCCGACTAAGTAATAAGTGCACTCTCACATTCTCTAAGGAGGTAGAAAAATTTTTGATTCTTTCTTGCTTAGTTAGCGGCAACCTCCTCAAGTCATATTCAATATAGAATATCTTATGAAAAAAAAAAAAATGACAAGCAATCTCCTCCAGAGAATACAATATAGACAAAGACTCAAAAAAAAAAAAGGAGAAAGAAAAAAAAAGAAGAGAAAAAAGAAATAAAACACCAACAATACATATTGATTTAAAATCAAAAAAAAAAAAATCATATGTACTAAAAAAAAAAAAAAGAAAAAAGAATAATAATACATATTGATTTAGAATCAAAAAAAAATCATATGTATGAGGTGTAAATTCAAAAAAAAAAAGAAAATAATACATGAGTTAAATTTTGAGTCAAATTTTGACAAATCTCTAGAGTTAGATTGCAAAAAAAAAAAGACTAGAAACTTAGTAGGTATGTGAGCACATTGACTCAATTTTACTATCTCATGATATTATAGGATTGGAAGTTAAGAGTTGCTCTAACCTCTAGCAAAAAAAATATATATACATTATGAGATTTCAAATTTCCACTTCATTTTCTTTCAAGCTCGAAGAGGATTCAATGCTTGTAGATAGACCTTCAAATGAGGTAATAAAATTACCTTTTGCCTAGTCTACCTACTTTACTCAAACAATGTTGAAGATTTTCAAGTAGAGAATGAGTGAAAAAAAAAAAAAAAAAACCTCAACATAAAGGAGTCCACCCACCCTCCCAACATTCAGATATGATATGTTAGAAGGAAAATTCCAACTTGACTTGGTTAGGTTACTTTTGTAGTTTAAAGACCGATTTACCTAAGATCATTATAAAGTGCCCAATACATCTCCAAAGGTAGCTATAAACTCAAAATTGAACCTATTGCTATTCCTATTTCTAGAAACTTTTGATGCGAAGAAGAGGATCAAAGTTTGAAGTTAATCTTATTGAAGAGAAAGATACTACCATGATTCCCCAACATTATTCCTAGTCCAAAAGAAGAACATTCAAATCTACACATATGTCAATTTTGAAGATAAGATAGGCATGCCTTGAAGACGAATTCACATTACCTATATCAAATTTAATGGGCATAGCCTTTTTGCATACGTCTCCTCATTCAAACGGGTCAAATGATGTCGGAGGATGAGAGGTTGTTTACATTTATAATTTCCATCAGAATTTACTGCTATAAGGTCATACCTTTTAGTCTTAAAAATGCTAGCATCACATACCCATGACTCGAATCTTCAACAAACTCATTCATCACCAAGTTGAATGCTTGATGATCTCTGGTCTAAAAGCAAAGAAAAGGAAGATCATCTTTCGATCGAGTAGTTGTCTTCGATTAATCATGATACTACAACCTAAATATGAATCTCTAAAAATACAATTGGGATGGCTTTAAGGAAGTTTCTAAGGCTTGTAGTGCATCATGGGATAACAAAATTGATCTAAAATAGATTAGAGTGATATTAGATATGCAACCTTCAAAAAAAAAAAAAAAAAAAAAGAAGAAAAAAAAAGAAAAAAAAAGAAAAAAAAAAAGAAAAAAAAAGAGGAGGGTCTCAACATAATTAAAATCATTTCAAAGAAAGGTTGTCATATCTAAGATACTTAATATCTCATTTTTGGTAGGTGTCAATCATTCACTACTTTAACAAAGAAAGTAGATCAAGTTCGAAGGATGATAAGTTTCAATACTCATCCAAAAGCATAAGGTAATATTTCATGACACCTCCATTGGGCCCTCCATTAGCCACTACTAGTTTAAGGCTATCTCCATTTAGGGTACAACTCTTCTTGTTAAAATTTATCACAATCAAATTACAAAGCTATGCATCATTGAAAAGAAGGTCTTGCAAAGAAGAAGAAGGAAGAAGGAAGATCTCAATTCTTTGAATATAGATGGTTTAAACTCTTTCAAAGTTAGTCTATCTCAAAACTCTTCAAATGAAGATTTTGTTTTGATCATTAAAAGGCCTACTTTGGCACTTCAAAGGATAGAAAGTAGTTTAAACCACTATGATAGGAGAGTGTTTGTATTTCTATGTCATGACATTACTTCAAAATCCATTACACTCAAAGTCAAAATTTAAATTTGGAGAATAATTCAAGTAATTGGAATGAGAATTTTCTTTCATTCAAATACAAATTAGAGCATAATATTTGAGAAGCCTTGGTGAGTTTCTTTCACTAAGGATGATCAATTACTTTGATTTGGGTCTTAAGGATTTTGGAGAAAGAACACCATGCTCGGTTGTTCTTGTTCCATTTACACATCCAAAGAAATTTTTTTAAAGAGAATTAAAAAAAAATCAAAATCAATTCCTTAATGAAGTTATGTTTTCAAATCTACATTGATTGAGTCTAAATTAAAAAAAAAAATAAATCTACTATCACCCTTCAAAATTCCTCATCAATCTAAACATTCCTTCAAATTTACATAAAAAGTGCAATATTTATCTCAAGTGCTATTTAGGGTAGGTGTAAGATTCCCTCGTGGCATCCTATTCCTTCATATCAAGTACAAACAAATATCTTTATCTCGGCTATTTTGATGTGGGAGCAAGCCCCGTGGCACTCATTATTTCTAGGTCGGGTTGATTTGTTGCCCAAAGCAATCACCCTAGGGGTCATTTGATGGAGGATGTGAGTCCACTGTGCTTTCTTCCTAATTTGATTATTGCAAACCAACGCCTTGTCGGTTTGGTAGTCTTCCCGTGAACTACACGGTGTTGGTTTTGTATAAGAAGATGTGAGTCCCAGGCTTTCTTTGAACTAGCCATCATACTCGACTAGGTCGAGTTTCTTTGAGGAGGTGTAAGAGTCCCAAGTGGCATCCTATTCCTTCATAACAAAAAAAAACAAATACAAATATCTTTATCTATTTTGATGTGGGAGCAAGCCCCTGTGGCACTCACTGTATGCTCTAGGTCGGTTCGATTTGTTGCCCAAAAGCATCACCCGTGGTCATTTGTTGGAGGATGTGAGTCCCGTGCTTTCTTCTAAACGACCATTGCAAAATGAGTGCCTTTGGTTTTGTAGTCTTCAGCTAAGCTACCTCATGATTGATCCTGTTGGAGAAGATGTGAGTCCCTGTGCTTTCTTCTTGAACTAATCAACATGATCTAACTAGGTCGAATATATTTGAGGTTTAGGGTAAGTCCCTGAGGCTCCTCTTGACTATGTTTGAGTCGATATAAGCCCCCTGGCATTCACTCAATCGCTCACTCAATGGCCTCGGCGAAGGCAATATCGCATCGTTCCGCTTTAGAGATGTAAGTCCGCTTTCTTTCGGCGATTGTTGCAAACCGACCATAGGTTGGTTGATGTTATTTATCTTGGCGGCGACTCACCGGGTACACCACTCTTGGAAGATGTAAGTCGCTTTCTCCATGAGTTGGCCAGAATACCTATGTGATATGACTAGCCATGTCATTTTCTACATGTTGGATTGAAGCCCCATTCTGGCCCCTTCCCTCAGGCATTCTATTTGGATCCGTCCTTTGAGACCCCATTTAGACACTACCCAGGTTACTTTTGGATTGGACGGTCCCCTTTCCTGCCACCCGTGGTTGGAGAATTTGTTCATTGGATCAGATTCTCCTTGATAAATGAGGCGGTCTAGGCGATATAAGCTCCTTCTCGGTTTGATCCCTGAAACTAAGGTCCATGATAAAACAAATTAAACAAACAAACAAAATATTTGCTTGTGTTAGGAATTCAAGCCCCAGGCCCCTTTCCCAAGCATCCTATCTTTAGGCGTGTGTCAAAACTCCCTATAGGAATTGCGACTACGAGTTGAGATAAATCCCGGTCACAAGTAGCCCGTCGGGTTCAACTTGTTGTGCCACCAATGAGTTACCCGGTCGTCTTTGCTTTGAAAGATATAAATTACGCATTCTTTCCGGCCCGATCGTTGCAAACTGGCAAAGTCGGTGGCCCGATTTGTTGCAGCAAATCACCCAATTCTTGTTTAGGAAGATGTGAGTCCGTGCTTTCTTCCTTTACCATTGCAAAAAAGGCACCCCTTAGGTTGGTTCTTCTACGGTAGACTATCCCTTTGGATTTTGTAAGATAGGTCTAGGCGATATTAGCTCCTTCTTAGTAGATTCATGAAACCAACAGGTCCATCTAAAATTAAAGTAATTCTGACTATTCTTGAGTCGATATGAGTCCACAGTGGCATTCACTCAAATAGCTAGGTCGGGATTGATGCATTTGTGCCATCAATAGATCACCCCAAGATTGATCTCTACTTTGGAAGATGTAACACTTTCTTCCTGTACCGCATTGGAAAGGCCCAGGCGATAGTCTACTTTGTATTTGTAGACTACCCCTTTGGACTTGTAAAGACGGTCAAAGGCGACATAGCTCCTCCTCTGGGTCCGCAAGCAGGTCCACAATATAACACACAAAATTAAAGTAAATCAAATCAAATCAAATTAATCATCGTTACTCTTGAGTTGAGGTAAGACCGGTGGTGCTCACTCAGAGTCGCCTTAGGTAGGGTTCGATGTGTTTTCGTCCAATAGATCGCCCCAACTTTTCTTGCTTTGGAAGATGTAAGTCTACTACGCTTTCTTCCTAGCATAGTCATTACACCAAAAGGCAACCCTTGGGTTGGATAGTCTACCTTATGGCGGTAGACTATCCCTTTAGACTTATAAATCTAAGACAGCCCCCGTGGCCTTCTTAGTATAGTCTATCGCACTCGGTCCATAACAAAATAAATTTGAAACCAACCTCCAGAGTCAAATTAAACATATCAAATAAACCAAGTTTCTCTCCGGTGGCAATCAAATTGGCCTCCCTGGAACTTAGTTCTAAATCAAACAAATTTCACCAGTGTACATCCTGGCGGATATGCCTCAATCTAGAACCCTTCTCCTCTGGAGCCATAACAAATTAAACCTCCCGTGGAGTCGATCAAATCAAAAAAAAAAATATATATATATTAAATTCTTATCCCGGTGGATACACACACAAATTATATTCAAAATCAAGCTCATATCTATATCCCACAGAACTTGAACTTCAGAGGAAGGTTCATGTACTCAATCAGTGGATTCTTTTCTCTCTTATGCCCTGGCATAAAGATTACTAAGATGATTCTATCTACCTTCGGTCTAGGTATAGATCACTTATGTTGTTGTTAACCTTCTAAATGTTGTTGATCTTTTGTCAACATACTGTCTTGTGATTTACACACCTTTTTTATTGTCCTTTTTGACCTCACTTTTGGAGTGAGCTCTTAACATCTTCTTAGACTTAGGACTCTTTACTAAGATTTTCTTAGTCATAAGACACATATAGTGATTAGATGAACACTAACCTAAGCCAGAGACTTAAGTGTTAATCATAAGATTAGCTATGCCTTGGGGTTTAAGGAAATTATCCCATAGCCCAAATCTAATCTAGATACACTTTCTCAAATTAAATCAGACTCAATTCTCAAATCAAACCTCAAATCCAAATTCAAATTCTAAATCTAATTTCAAAATTTGACTCCAAATGATTGAAACCCAAAATCAAATTCAAATCCACACCCTTCCAAGCCATATGAACCATATTCATAAGCTTAGCCAAATATTTCCTTAAATCAAATCAAACTCAATTGATCTCTTCATAAATGAATTATTCCTTCATTTATATTCACAAATATAAATAAAATTCAAATTCAAATGACCAAAACCATATTGAAATCAAATCCAAAACTCAATTTAAACCCTTTAAGCCAATTCTTTGGACTTAGCCAAATTCTATCAGTCAAAACCAACGAATTTTCTCTTGAATCAATCATTTATTCAATTATTTACCCAAATGTAAATGAAACCTATAATTATCAAATCAAATCAAAACTAAACCAATTGACCCACTTACTTGACTTAAAAGTGACTAAAGGACTCACCCGAGCCAACTTCTAATCCAACCCAAATTGGATTGAACCAAGCTCACCAAAATCTTCCACCATGATTTTGATCACTCTAGGATGATCAATTGCAACCAATTTGACCAAAATTGGCCATTTGATCCAAACTTTACCCAAATTGGCCTAAAGAACCAAATCGTGAAATCATGATCTAACCCAAATTGATTGCGACCAATGGCTCAATCTCATTCTAAATTGATTATTGAACTTGACCAAAGCAATAATTGAACTCAATTTGATCATTGAGCCAATCGGTCAACTTGACCCAACTTAGCCCAAATTGGCCAGGTCAATTTGGCCTAAATCAAAATTAAATCCAAATTAATTCAAACCAAAGACCACATTCATCTTCAATGAGTTAATTGAACATGAATCAACCCATAAACCAAGTTAATTTGGACAATTTTGGTCAAATGGGTCAATGGCCCAAAATGACCCATATGACCTAAATTGGGCCAAATCCTTGAAACCAAGCCAAAACCCATTAGGCTGATCAAATCCGACCCAAACTCATTTGGGATCAGCCCAAAATAAACCCAACCCATTTTAAATCCCTCATGAACCAACCCCACATAGGATTCCACCTAACCCCATTTAATTCCCCATCACATGCACTTAACCCCTCATCATGGCACCAATATTCCAATTAAACAAATTTCATCATGTGGCAGAGAGGGACTTTGGAGCAAAATCCAAAGTCCTCAATCAATCTAGACCTATCCCTAACCACAAGATGGCATTCAATTTGGAGCCAAAATGATTCAAACTTTTTTATTTTTATCCATTATAAAAGGAGGGAAATGAGACTTGAGCTCTCTTGCTCCCATCATCACTCAGCCCCCAAAGCTCTCCAAAGCCAAAAGTAACCCATTCCCCACTTCGTTTAGCCATATTAAGCTCAAATCATAAAGGATTTGCTCTTCGACGGTAAACATCGGAGAAGGAGGCGTTACGAAGAGAAGCAAGGGCTAAAGATTACTCTGAAGCTTCCTCACACACATAGGATCTCCCTCGGATCTTCACCGCCACCGAAATCATCCCGGTGAGGTAACTTTTCAACCGTGGTAGGATTTTGCATATTTGTATTAAATTTCCCATTGGGAATTTCCTTTAGAAAATCCAGCACTTTTATTTTAAATCATCCCAAATAGGAAATAGAATTTTTTTGTGCATCGGCACGCGGTCCATTTGGACAAGTTTTGGCTTAGAAACTTTCATTTTTTTTCCAAAATACCCCTGAAAATACTGTTCACCGCTGGCGGCTTACAGCCACCGTCCGATCCCGCAGTTCGCAGGATCGGATGGCTCGGATCGCACGTGGATCGCGCGATCCGGGCCTTCAGATCGCGATGCGATCTGGACCGTCCGATCGCGCGGTTTGCGCGATCGGACGGCTCCGATCGCGTGATCCGAGCTTCGGAGCCAGCGATCCGAGCTTCGTATCGCCGGAAATGATCTGGACCGTCCGATCGCGTGGTTTGCGCGATCGGACGGCTCAGATCGCGATCGCGCGATCCTGGCCTCTGGATCGCGCGATCTGATCTAGACCGTCCGATCTGATCGGACGGTCCAGAGAAAGGCGCGGGTCGCTGTCTTTCCCGCCCAAACCGCGCGTATAAAAAAAAAAAATAATAATAATAAATAATAATAATAATAATAATTTAAATCATCCGAAACTTCAAAATTCATAAAAAAAAAATACTTAACCAAAATTATAAACAAGGGCTCGTTGGATTTGTCTATCCGAGAGGAATCCAACAAACCTAAAATATTCAAAAGTTATGTAGTATTCTGTGCGTAATTTAAGTTTTAGTGAAAATCATATTTTATTAATTAAGCCAAAAATATAGGTTATATTAAGTTGAAATTTTTAGATATTGAACTTAATGTTATAACACACATACAGTAAAAATTTAAAGTTAAAATCACTTTTGTATTGGTAGATATTAAAATTTTAAATTCAGATTATCAATTTTGATAAAATAAATTAAATACAAATTCAGAAATTTACAAAATCTTCAAGATAACCTAAATCACTTTAATCGACATCTAAGACTCTTAAAAAAAAATGATTCTATCTTCTGAATCTTAAAAACCCAAATAAACACTTAAGATTAGAGTTTAAATAACTAAAAGTTAATTAAAATATAATCTAAAAAAAAAAAAAAAAAAAAAACCCAAATATTAAATAAAAAAAATAAAATAATAATAATAATAATAATAATAATAAATGATCAGAAATTGAATAAAATTCATTAAACCATTAATCAAACTTTAAATCAAAAATATCATCTTTAAGGAGATTAAATTAAATATGATTAAATCTATTTAAGTTAATAAAACTCAATTAAATGATTAAATCTTAAATCAAACTCAAAATCCAACAAACTTAGAAAACTTTAATAATTTGATACTAATCGAATTAAACTAAATAAAATTAAAGTAAACTTAATTAACCTATGATTAAATCACATCCATTTGGAATGAGATAATTAAATAATCATTAAATATTTCAACCTAATAACTAAATTGATCATGTTAATGAAATAAAACAAACATAACAAATCAAATCAAGTAAAACCCTAATCATAAATAATCAAACTCAATTAGTCAAACATTTAATTAATGAAAATTCAATAAATTAATCCATCATCTTAATTAATCAAATTAATTTAAGTAAGTCACATTAAAGTTAACTCTAAAATTAAGCTTAAATCAAACCCATAATTAAACTTAATAATCACACTCCTTGAATAAACTAATTAAGTTAATCATATTAAACCTAAACTTAATCAAACATAATTAAGATGCAATTAAACATTAAACATAAATTAAACCTAAATTATTAATTCATTAATCTTTAATTAAAATAAACTTTTAATTCTAATACCCTTAATCAAACTTAATTAGTCAACATTTAATTAATAAAATTTAATGAATTAACCCACCATTTTTAATCAAATTAATTTAAATAAGTGACATTAAAGCTAAAAAAGCTTAAATCAAACCCATAATTAAATAATCATACCCTTAAATTAATTAAGTTAATTAAATTAATCATATGAAACCTAAACTTAATTAAACATAATTAAGATGTTACTAATCAAAACTTAAATTAAACCAAAATCATTAAGTCATTCTCTAATTAAACAAACCTTTAATTAATCTAATAATTTTAATTAACCCATTAATCAAATTTAATTAATCAAACATCTAATTAATGCAAACTTAATAAATTAATCCATTATCTTAATAAACCAAGTTTAACTTTATAAATCAGTTAAAGTTAAATAATTAAATACTTAACTAATCTACTAATTAATTTAATCACATTTATTAAATAAATTAAATAAATAAATTACATTAATCACATTAAACTTAAGCTTAATCAAACATAAAATATAATTAAATGATAATCAAACCCTAATTTAAACTTCAATCATTAATTCATCATTACATCATTAACTCAAATAAACATGAAATTAAATCAAAAGTTAAACAAATCTTTATTTAATTTAATCATACCTCTTAAACAAACTAATTAAGTTTATCAATTAATTACATTAAACTTAATTAATCAAAACACAATTAAATACTAATCAAAACATAAATCAAACCAAAACCATTAAGTCATCAATTGCATCATTTGTCTAAACAAATATAAAAAAAAAGATTAAACAAACCTTTATAATTAACATAAATACACTTATTAATTAAACAAATCACATAATCACATTGAACTAAGCAAATCCATAAGACCAATAAAGCTAAGAAAATCAAATTGAATCAAATTAAGCTAAATCAAGAAAGATTCTCATCAATTTAATATAGAATCAAATCAAATCTCATTCAACCTACTTAAATAAAATGAACTAATTAACTATCCAATATATGAAATCAAAATGCAAACCAAACTTAGATGAACATGACAAATGGATGTGATTAAAAATATGATCCCAATTACAAAGAATTAAAAATTAGAATCAAAATATAATCTCAATTAATCTAATCCAATCAAACTACAAATAAATGAACCGCATATTAAATAAACATAAAGTTAAACATAACCATGATCAAAGAAAAGAATTAAATATTTAAAAGGATATTGAATTATCAAGATGCAATTAAACTAAAATATCCAATAAAAAATCAATTAATCAAATACTTAAATAAACTCAAATTCTAAATTCTAAATTGAAGGAATTACACAAGTTCAAATGGGCTAATCAAGATACATAAGGACCTTAGTTAGATTCCTTAGGAATTAGGATGTAGAATAGGGTGAGTCCTGTCTACAGATGGAATTCATCCTACCCTTCATTCTTGAGAACCTAAATATCATTTAAACCGAATAAAATTGAAATAAAAATGAAAAGCAAATCATTAAATCATTTAGATTGAAATCACCCAAAAAGGTAAAATTTAAATTCAAACTTCAAATTGGAACTTAAGCTAAAGAAGCTGTAAAGTCACAAGCCTTAAGCACACACATTAGAATCTTACTACTTCTAGTGCTAAGTTAGGCGTTATGTATGATGTTGTGTTTTGTTTTTGATGTAATGTTTTATGGATGTTAGGGTGTATGTTTAGTGGATGTTAGGTTATTAGCCTAATCATATTTTTATGTTATACTTAAAAGGGCGTAATAAAAAATATATACATGCTTTTGCTATCTGGGTTGCTTAGCCCCTTAAGTGTAACCCATGTTAGACAATTGGACTTGGTTTGCATGTGTAAGTCCAAATTATTCATATTCATCTTCTTGGATGTATGGTATGTTTAGCTAACATTTGTTTTGGTGTAGATTTACTTTTCCTATTTTTGATGTAATTTTGCATTAGAAATTAGGGTTAGTGCTATGGGGATTAGGATGAGCGTATAGAAGGCTTAGTCCTTAGGGTGCCCTGTGATGCCTTTAGAGCAAATCAAATCAAAAGAAAGAAACGAAGAAATGAAGAAATGAAGAAAAGAAGACCCCCATAGCATATATATATTATTTTTTTAATCCGGGTTGTATAAGGGTAGAGCTTGGCTACCCATCTTTTTTTTTCTCTTTTAGGGGTAAACGGCCAGATGCCTTTTATTCTTTTACGGTAGTCTATAAAATTGTTTGATGTTGTGTTTAGATTGCATTAGAATAACATGCTTTTCATAGTTTGTTTATGATTGATGCTTGAATGTGTGGCTGATGCGTAGGCTCTTAGGATAAAATTAATTTTTCTACCCCAATTAATAACTCATAACTAAAATTCTAAAACAACTCATCACATAAAAAAGGGATTAAATCAAGATAATAAAATTTTTAGTAACCCCTTATGGATGGATGAATGTATAATATCATGCATATCATGTTCTTTCACTCTTGTTAAGAGGGAGCTTCCATCTTTGAGAATCAAGGGCTTAACCTATGAGAGCCTTTGGTGGAAGACACCCCTTTCTCTCTTGATTTGGCCTATAATCAAATTCTCATGCATTTAGGCATACAAAATCCCATAGCCTGTGTCAAAATAAAAAGTCCAAAAGAATCAAATAAATTTGATAAAATTTGCATTAGATTAAGTCATGGATTCATACCACTCATGCTCTAGTCTCTTAGGGAGTGAGTCTAAGGACTTAGTTTCCTTTCTAAATGAACAACAACCTAGCCATCTTGCAATAAGACTTGCCTACATGGATTTAAAGCGTGGGAGGAGTTAGGCTGACTGTAATAAGTCCAAATGATGGGTGGTTTATTTTCTCTTGTGGAGGTAAACCATATACCCTTTTTCCTTAGATTTAGGTTATGCCTTTGTTTTGTACCAAGGCTCCTTAGTTTAGGAATCGAGTAGTTGTTTCCTTTGCTACAAGCATAAATCCTCACCTCTTAGGCATTTCCACAATCTTATGTTATGGAATTATAAGCAATCTAATAAAATGTCAACTCAAATAATTAACTCTCTTCAATTTCAAAAATATAAAGCCTATGGTAGATTGGAATGCTCACTAGGCTTCCTAGTATCATGAGTATTTCCTACTTTCTCCCTTTGGATTCTAAAATAAGTCTTCTCCTTGATCTATCCCATTTGATTTTCTAAAATAGCCAATCCTTTGATAGTAACCTTGAAATCTTTGGAGACTCTAATTATCTACTTTAATCGAGTATTCTTAAGAAATTCTAATTTCTTAGGATGTAATTAACTATGGGGCTTGCCTCCATAGGGAACTTAACGAACCCGGCTTAAAATAAACCCTACTTTACTTTTCCATGTTAAGTAGGGGAAAAATCTCTGGTATATTCGAAGACCCATCATGCCTTAGGAGTCCTTATTAGGTGATTAGGTCCATTATAGGGTGGTGATTTCTATCTTTCGAGATAGTACGTCATCTCTTAATGTCGTACCCGATCACTTCAATAAGTACCCCCTAAGATCTGCGTGGTGTCCTACATCCCCAAAAATAAACACCACAATTCTCTTAATAGTTTATAGGCATGTCGCATTTACTTTTGACATGAAAATTTAAGTTGTGCATATTCTCTCATCTCTCCTTTTGTTGTCAGTGCATATCGCTCTTTCTCTTTCCATAACTATTCATTTATTAAGAAAACCCAATTGTGGGATCCGAAAATTCGCCACCGACCTCTTTCGGAAAACAAAAGGAAAGAAAGAGTTGTTTAAGTGTCGGTGATAATTTCAGAAGGTAGATGAATAGTAGATAAGACACTACCCAGAGATTTCATTTTCATTTGGTGAGAACTTTTTATATCTGGTTCCATATTTCCTATAGGCAAAACCATAGTTAATTACCCTCACAATCGAGAGCACTTTCGATTTTAGTCAATGAATCGTTAAATAACGAGTATATAATTGCAGTGAGTGGAGTTTAAAACTTATGAAATTTATTATTTTAATTTTAAACTTTTTGTGGGGGGAACGATGACGCGCCCGATCTAGATCCCATGGTTCCGTCGTCGGCATTGGTCCGTCTTAGTCGAGGAGGTAGTGGCCTTGTAGAAGGATCCTTGCCTGATTCGTCAGATAATGGCACAGGTGGAGTTTGTCTAAGGGACAAATATAAGTCAACCTTAGATAACATAGGTTTTCCAACTAAATACATTATATTTCACTCAAAAGCGTTGGAACATACTGATCTGACCATGTAATGTGGCGTCATATCGTGAACCACCATCGAGGGCTCAGTCATCCATTTATGTGTGTGTGGCAAAACCACGGAGGACACGCCGTCCACGCTTTAGAATATTTGAGTGTGAAGGTAGTTATGTATTTAATTTGACATTGGCTTTTTGTGAGCCAAAGTTTTCTTAATTTGTCACCCAAAGACAAACAGTTGCGGAGGGGTGGATTTTATTTTATTTATTTTTTTAGTTTTAATTTAAATAATTAATTTCATTTTTTTATTTATTTATTTTTTGTTATATTCTTTAAATTTTGATCATTTTATGATTAATTTTAGATTTTAATATATGATCATTTATCATTGAAATTTTAATTATAATTACCCTTCTCGATCATAGGGCTAATATCAATTGATAGACTTCACTCTTTTCTCTGAGGATGTCTTAATTGTCGAAGTATAATCCTTTAAAAAAATCTTGTCCACTCTGAACATAGAGGATCGGGTTTGAGACTTTTCTTCCTGAGGATTTGAATTTTAGAAGCTAAGTCGATTGATTCTCTTGTATTATATGGCAATTAGCTTCTCATATTATTGAAATTCTTATAATATCAAATTTTAGGTTTTGTTAACGGACGGTCAGAAGACCAAACCGGATATGTAGCATCATTCTTTATGTTTGACTTAGTAATTACTCCAACATGCATACGGATATCTATTCTTTGGGAATTGTATAGAAATTAGAATGTCTAAGTTGGAGTTTATATGTCGAATTTTGATTTTTTGAGTTTTGTTAACACGGTCCAAGATCAAACCGAAGTATAACATCTGCCTTTATTTTATACTAACATGTCTCCTATTGTTTGAACATTTCAACATACATACGAGTATCTGTTCTTTTAAAATATTGTATGGACATTAAATGTCTAGTTGAAACGTAGGTGCAATTTGCAAGTTTAGGTCTTTGATACGATATTTTTGGGTTTTGTTAACCCGGACCCGGTCCGAAGACCAAACCGGGAAGTGTAGCATCTGTTCTTTTGTTTTATACCTAACTTGCACATGTCCCTGTTGTTTGAACACTTCAACATACATACAAGTATCTGTTCTTTTAAAATGTTGTACGGACATTAAATGTCTAGTTAAAATGTAGGTGTAATTTGCAAGTTTAGATTTCAATATGACATTTTTGAGTTTTGTTAACCCGGACCCGGTCCGAAGACCAAACCGGGAAGTGTAGCATCTGTTCTTTAGAAAATATGATATGCATATTATTTTGGCCAAAAAAACTCTCTTTTATGTCACAAATCAGCAAGGGTATATGGCTGAAATAAATTATGTTGAAAGCCTATTTGATCAAATGTAAGGTAATAGACCAAACATAGACTTAAGCCCTTTCATTGAAAATATGATATGCATATTATTTTGGCCAAAAATCTCTCTTTTATGTCATAAATCAGTAAGGGTATAGGGCTGAAATAAATTATGTTGGAAGCCTATTTGATCAAATATAAAGTAATAGGACCCTAAATAGATATAGGCATTTGATTTGGGCTAAGAACCATTTCTTTATGTGGAAAATCAGCAAACATAAAGGGGCTGAAATAAATCATTTTGAAGCTCATATGATCAAATATAAATTAGTGGGTCTAGAATGAATTTAGGCACTTGATTTGGGCTAAAAACTCTTTCTTTATGTGGCAAATCAGCAAACATAAAGGGGCTGAAATAAATCATTTTTGAAGGCCCATATGATCAAATATAAAGTAGTGGGCCTAGAATGAATTTAGGCACTTGATTTGGGCTAAAACCCTTTCTTTATATGGCAAATCAACAAACATAAAATGAAATAAATCATTTTGAAGGCCCGTGATCAAATATAAAGTAGTGGGCCTAGAATGAATTTAGGCACTTGATTTGGGCTAAAAACTCTTTCTTTATGTGGCAAATCAGCAAACATAAAGGAGTTGAATTAAATCATTTTTTTGAAGGCCCATATGATCAATCACCCATAGCCCATTTTTCTCTTGATAAGGGGAAGGAGAAGACAAAGATATGAGTAGATGTCATATGTCATTTAAGAGAGGCAAGTGGGTTAATTAAAATCCACATCCTTCACATGCAAGCTCATGGCAAGTGGGGGACAAATACTCATTAAATTTATTAAGAAGATATGACAAAGAGTTTATTTTCCCATTCAAAAGAAGTGATAAAGATGCCATGCCACATGTCCATGCATGCAATATGACAAATGGCATTAAATTAGATGATTTTCCTTATGCAATTTATGACCCATGTGTGATGCCATAAGAATAGATGATAAGAGGAGAGGGAAGCCTATAAATAAGAGGGATTTCCCTTTCACAAAAATACATTTCCTACTCTCCTTTTCTCCCTTATACCACAAGTTTAAGTTCTTTCAATCTTGCATAAAGGGTTGAATTGTGCCACATATACTTGTGTGTTTCTTTTCTAACTCAACAAATTTTTTTTTTTTTGATATCTTCTTGATATATATCATGTCATATGGTAAATTTAATTTATTTCATATATTTACTTCAAGTCTTCACTATGTCTCATGCATGTATGTAAATCATGGTGGGAATGACAAGTAAAGTAAGGGAGGTATTTATATTTGAGCATATGTCTAATGTGTATTCCATAACATGACAAGCTAGATAGAATCCTAAGGTGAGCATTATACAATACATGTCATAATGGCCAAATAAGAAAATAGCTTGCATGATATAGAAATTCAACACATAAGCATTCACATTTGAGATAAAGAAAATTTTAAACCAACATAACAACTTAAGCATTTCATCCCTTTCTTTTTATCTTCTTTTTTTTTTATAAATTTTGACCTCATCCCATAGGGGCCACAGGAGGGGTCTACCTTCCAGAAAGCGTGTATGGTAGGTGTTGTGAGACACAGTATTGCTACCACGAAGAGTGTATGGGTTAACATGCATAGTAAGTTTCCTATCAATAAATTTAAATTTAAAGTTTGCATTTGCATAATAATAAAAGAAGTTACATATATTTAATTAAGAGCAAAATAATCAAAATTTGCTCCACCCCACATGTGAGGGTTGCCATGAGAGAGGCGGGCCACCATGCCAAGAAAGGCATGTATGGGTGTATGTCGTGAGACACCACGGCCGAAATTTTGATAGCATAGCATTTCTCTACCATGTTAGAGAACATGGTAGGTACTTATAGTAATAAATTTAAAGCTCGCATTTGCATATAAACAAAAAGAAAGCTGTTTGCATGTATATTTGATTAGCATAATAATCAAAATTTACAACCTCCGACTCTCCCCACATGTGGTGGTTGCCATGAGGCTGGTCGCCCACCATGCCAAAAGGCATGTATGGTGTATGTCATGAGACACCAGTAAAATAGCATAGCATTTTCCTACCATGTTGGAGAACATGGTATATATATCACAAATTTCAAGCTTGCATATGAAAGAAGTATGATATATATATAATTCCCTTCATAGGAAATCAATTGAAGCAAAGTAAAAGCATGAAATTCATAGGAGAACAGCATCATATCTCATCAAACAGCAAATTAATTGATTTTTCCCTTAGATAAGAAAGTTTAGGAAACCTTATACTCATCAAATAACATATTAGCTGATTTCCCCTTAGATAAAAATATTTTCAGCAAGCATCTTTCCCATTAAATAACAAAATGATTGACTCCCCCTTAGAGGAAAATATTTTAAAGCATTCCTTTTAGAAAAGCAAAATCAATGGGTTTTCCCTTAGGTAACAAAAGTTTCAACAATTGAAAGAGACAATTATAAATCATGCTTTGCCTCATGATAGTTGTTTGAAAATAATGTTTGATTTTGCAAATCATAGGATGAAACAATTAACTTCATTTAGATATAAATCTGAATTTTCAATCCAACAAAGATATTTGCTTGCATAATAACATGATTTAGCTACATTCCCTAGACATTTGCCAAATGGTAGAGAAGAGCCAAATATGAGAAGAGAATCACAACCCTTATCATTTCAAGCCAACATCAACATAGGATTAAACCCATGAGTAATACAAATATCTTTGCTCTCTTTTCCTTCTTCCCCAAATCAAGAGAAAGAAACAAGCATTGCATATGACCAAAGTAAGTTTTCAAAGATGACATCATATAAGCTAAAGGGATTAGGATTTCATTATCACAACATGCTTTCATAATTCAAGAGCAAGAAAAAGGCATAAAACGGATATCTTGCATGACTTGACCTCCAAATACTCATGGACAAACATAGAATCATTTTAATGCAAGATAAAGACTTGACAATTGCTTGTAAGTAAATTATGAACAAGCACTAGGCAATATGCATCTCTAATGAAACTTAATGGCAAAATGAAAGCTTTAAACACAAAATACATTTCAGTTCAAAGGCTAATTAACTTTATAACAAAAGAAAGAAAAAAAGCACAAAGTCAATCAACCCTTCCTCCTCCTCTTCCTTTAACATGATGATTATATGAAATTTACTCCACATAGATTAAACAATCACACTATGTTTAATAAGTCCAAATCAACTCTTCCCTTTTGGAGCTATATTATGAGAACAAGAGCAATAGAATACTTAGCTTGCCCATTAGGAGCAACAATAGAAAGTTTAGAGAAACATAAAGAGTTTTGGAACTTTTCTGCAAGCAGAGATTGGATCATGAACCATCGGATAAACCAACATATCACATGGCAGGAGGAGGTGAAAGCATCAACCGTCGTCCTGGAGAGAATCGAAAAAAAAGGAAGCAAAACAAAATTGGCTCCTCGCTTAACCTTAATTTCAGCAAAGTGAAAGCTTATAGCGTAAATCCAACATATCACAGGAGGAGGAGAAAGCCTCGGTTAAGCGTCAGTGGAGAGAGATGGGAAAGGAAAGGAGGAACAAGCAAGAGAATGAGCTCCTCGGCAACCTTAGAGAAAAATATGGCTTGTAGCATAAATCAATCACCTTAATTTCATGCTATTGCAAACCAGAAAACAAATCCAACCATAAAACACAAATGGAAAGGAAAGCAATTTGCATTTCCTTCAAGAGAAACCCACATAACAAAATATAACTTAAGATTGAAAGCAAACAACTGGGGTTTTAGGTTGGAAGAGGAATTAGAAGGATCGAGTCCTCTGTTTGCTCGGCTAGGGTTGTGCTTGAGCAGAGAGGAACAAGCTACTGAGGGAGCTAGAGAGGGAGAAAAGCTATGGGTGGGTTTAGAGCAGAGAGAGAGGAGAATCGCACACTAGAGCTTGTAGAAACGAACGAGAGAGAGGATCACAGAGAGGGAAGAAACGAGGGATAACCCTTTTAACCTTCGGCCCTTGAGGTTACTCTAACTAGAATCTAATTTAATTGGGAGACTTGAGGGGTTAGGTAGGATTAATAAGATTAAAAGATTAATCCCTTTAATTATAATTTAATATTATTTTATGTAATATTAATTTATGCAATAAACCTAGCAATATGGGTGTCAATTTTAGGTGTTTGGTTGTCGAAACATAGCGATCAATTTCGTGATCGGAGGTCGTTTGAGCAAAGTCGGCGGCGGTCGTAGAGAAATTAGGTTTAAATTATGCGACGTCGCGCTTGGATTGATCGACGTTCGCGCGCCGAATCAATCGCGGAAGGCGTCGTTTGATAGGTTTCGACGTTTCGGCGACGACTGCGCGATCAATTTCGCGAACGGAGGTCATTCGGACGTCGTCGAGGCTTCTCGACTTTGATATGCGCGTAATTTCATTAAAAATTTATTTTAATTATTTGATCGATCATTAATTGATTTGATATTTGTTATTTAATTAATTTTGATGCTTTCGATGCATTATGAAGTCAAATTTTCAAATCAAATCTAATTAATTTCATTGATTATGCATTTAACCTCTATGTCATTTATTTAATTTTAAATGACACATAGTTGTAGGTCAACACCAATAAATGAAGATGATTTGAAAGCTTTAATTGAGAGAGACAGTTGATCATCAAACTCTCATTCTAAATTCAGAAGCAATTTAGACAAACACTTAGATGAGATTTGACTAAGTCAAACTATATATATTTAAATTCAAATATGCAAAGAAATTTTTGATTCAAAGGAAATTCATCTACAAATTTAACAATATCAAATGATAGCATTATGTGTAAATCTTTGATTCATATGTATTTCATCTCATCGAACACCAAGCAAAACCCCCCACCCAAAGTCTCCCACATCTATTTTAGGTCAGACTTTTATTTGGGTTACTATGATAGGAGGGGCACAAAAAAATGAACATACTTTTTTTGGTATATGTTTTGTCTATTTGGAGCACTGCACAGTTCGAACCTATCCACAGATTTGCTTGATTGTAGCTCTCAACCAAAAAGCGATTCAAGTGATATCACTAATTACAGGCATCAAAATTGTGCTAAAAAAACGTGTGTAACAACTTAAAGTTTACCTGTTCACATCTGTCTTCAATTAGCTTTTCGTCACCACCACCATGCAATAAGAGTATCATCAAGAGAGACAGTAACCTTCCACGTCCACGAAAAAAAGCTAGCGATGGTTAAATTTAAAGTCTTTAAAAGGTTGAATTTATTAGCGCGTTCTGTCATTTTGCGGATATGGTGGCTACGATTACATGGGCACATTAGACAACAAACTATAGTTAGTATATCAAGTTTCACAAGAACCAATATGAAGAAAAGGAAAAAGATGACATAAAATAAAATAATAGTGATATGGTGCTCAAAATACCGTAATCAAAGTCCCATCTTAATATCAGCGACGATTTGAGTCAAGACCGTCGAGATTAAGCACTGAAATATCCTTGGAATCTTTGGGATATCAATTACATCCCAAAATAGCTCTTAAATAGAGTGTTTATAGTCAAATCGGCGTCTCAGCCGGATCTAACGAGCCTAAGATCTCATAATTCTGACTTCATTTGGGCATCCAAATGCTCAAAATACATCAAATGATCGAAGGAACCATTCTAAGCCGTCCGATCAAGAGGAGGTACGGACTTTGCATAAATTAAAACGCCCTCCTCCCATCTATAAATAGAACTCTATCCCTCACATGAAAGGGGAGAAGGGAAGAAGAAGAGGGCTGAAACAAGTGAAGAAGAGGAGCCAAGCTCAGGTGATCCACCATGGCCACGTCGTGATCCTTGCCATCAAGGAAGAAGAAGGAAGAATCCAAACAAGGAAGAAGAGGAAGAATCCAAACAAGGAAGAAGAGGAAAAGCCTAGCAAGGAGGAAGAAGAAGCTCAAGATCCTCCAAGCGATGTCACACGGGACATGACCAAACATGCAATTGTCCACTGTCTAACAGCAAATATTAAGCGATCATTGTTACGTTGGTCCTCTCTCATGCTCTACAGTAATCATGTCAGGAAGACTTTGTACTCAAACAAATACATAGTGGAAGCTTTTCTTGGGCTAGGCAGTGGTTTCCCTCTTTTTTGAGGTTTTCCGTTAAAGTGCAGGTGTCTCTTGTTAGCTCATTAATTACGTGTGTCTTTGGACTAATCGACAAGGCTAAACAAACTTTCACTCTCATTTGGTTTTCTAACATAGCGATTTGGCGCCGTCGTGGAAGTAAAACCCTTCAACCTCAATTTAGTGAACATCCACGTTATGGCCAATAGGCATAATGGAACCTCCGCTCCAACTCCGTCATTCTCAAACCCATCCCTAAACCAAGGGCCATGTTGAGGCGAGCGGAATCTCTTTGGAAGATGTCACAATGGAGATGGAGAGTCTCAAAATAAGATGATCCACTTTTGCAAGACTTCTACGACAAACATATCTCCCCAAGATGGTCATTGCGGGAGGAGGTCTAATCCTCCCAACCGGAGTTCCTCCATGGAGACCGTAGATCTCCTTGACCTTTGCTAGTTCCACTCATCCATCGTCGCTCAGGTTACTAATCCACCGTCGTTGTTGATAGCTTCACATGCTCATCTCATTAATCCCTCGACATGACATTACGCAAGTACGCTTAATGCAAGATGAATTTCACCTTCAAGCAATCATCTTCACCCACACCCGGTTATGAGAGTCCTCACCTTTAGAATTCTTCAACATCCAATTCCGTAGGTTTCAAGCTTAGCATTGATTCTATGATGGGGCAAGAACACATCGACCATTCTGGACTATCATGCATATCCGAGCTCGACACCTTTGCTTTGTGGTCTTTCCTGTTACCCTCAAAGGCGCAAGCGCGGTTCTACTCTCTTCCAAGGGGATCCATCCATACCTTTAACGAACTTCGCCGGTTCTTTGTGGAGCAGTTCATTCAAATCGGAGAATCATTAAAGATTCCTCCCATCTTTCCGTTATTCGCGAGGGTGAATCACTTAAAGAATACTTCCAGGTTCTCCTTAGAAGCTTCAAAATACAGTAAACTCGAACTATTAAGAGGAGTTTTTCTTGGAGGCTCCGTTGGGGCCTTTTACTCATCACTCATGCGGGACACGGTCGGTCATATGCGACTTAGTTCATCGTGTGGAAGCACAAATCTTCAGCGATGAGGCTATTGCACATGCATGACAATTTGGATAATGCGGAGAGACATAAAAGCACCCCAAAAGGCGACATCCCATCAAAAAGAAATCGAAAGGCCCATTCAACAAAGATATCCACGTCAATTGGAAAGAATCAATTGACTCATCGACATACCCCCAACGGGGCAATCTCAAAAGATGAGCAAATTACACCAGCGAAAGGCAAAGATCGATGGTCACTGGCTTACAAATATTACCTCTTCCATGCGGGTTACGTCGAGTAAACACTCGACAACGGGATAGGTCAAAGGTCTTGGTGGACTTCTGCGATCTCTTCCATACGGGTTAATGTCGCCGAGCAAAAGCTCGACAACCGAAAAAAAAAAAAACTTTGTACCCACTCGCGCGAGTTAATGTCATGATAATCGACAAACAACCTCGGATGGGTCAAAATCCTCATCATCGCGGTCTGCGACTTTCTCAGTCCCTGCGCGACCATCGCGGCAATCTTGCGGTCGCCATATTATGCGGTCATCCGCGCATTGCCGTCGCCTATCGCCGACCATCGGCATCCTGGGTCATCGCCGGTCATCGCGCCGACTCATCGGTATAGCCGATCCTCCCAATCTTCCGGTCATTCGCCATATCGCCGCGGTCATCCCGCGCCCTCGACGCCGATACGTCATTACCTCAAGTTTTGACCTCTTCCATGCGGGTTAACGTCATCGGTAAAACTCGACTAACAACCCGGGATAGGTCAAAAGCGTCCTTAGTGGACTTCCCACTCTTCCATACGGTTGCGTCATCGGTAAAACTCGAACCACGGGATAGGTCAAAGCGTCTTGGTGGACACGACCTCTTCCATACGGGTTAACGTCATTGAGTAAAAACTAACAACCGGAAAGGTCAAAAGGTCCTGTGGACTTCCGCGGCCTCTTCCACGGGTTAATGTCATCGAGCAAAACTTCGACAAAAAACTTCGGAAAGGTCAAAAGGTCCTTGGTGGACTTCCGGCCTCTTCCATCTGAGTTAGCGTCGGCGAATAATATTCCGACCAATAACCTGAAAGGTCAAAACTTTGTACCCACTCACACAAGTTAATGTCGCCGGGTAACACGACAAGATGGGTCAAAATCCTCGGGTCAATTATATCCATGCATAACAACATCAATTATCGCTGGAACGTGGCAATCGCCGGTCACCACTATCGTCGCCGGCAATCTTCACGGTCACGACCACGTCGCACCGTCGCGGGTATTGCCATCCATAATTGCTACCACCAACTGCTCGCCCGGTCAGCCCGCGGCATGGCGGTCCGCCACCGACCATCGCAATCTTAGCGGTCATCACCATTCGCGGTCACCACCATTCGGTAATCCTCGCCGACCACCTCTGCGGTCACCATCGCCGACCAATGTCGACCCCGTCTCGGTGCTTCAAACTCGGACGGTCAAACGAGCCGATGCGGACGAGCGGTAAGCGGAACCCGGCGTCGTGGGCTTTGACGCTCTCCCGGGGCGAGGCGGGGCGGTCGGACGGTAGGGAAACCGGGCGTCTTGTGGGCTTGATCGCCTCAATCCCGGTCGGTCCGTAGGTTAGTTTACACCCGGGGCGGAGCCGCCGTATGAGCGCATGTGATGCGCCTCAACCCGGTTCAGTTTTCACCTTTGGAAACACTTGCCGATACGGGTCTTGATCGCCTCAATCGGTCGGTCCGACTAGGTTGGACACCTTTGGGGCGGAACGCCGTATGGCTGGTCTTGATATCGATCCGGTCGGTCCGGGTTAGTTTACACCTTTGAGGCGGAGCCTGCGATATGACTACGGGTCTTGATCGCCTCAATCCGGTCGGTCGACTAGGTTGGATTTACCTTCGGGAGAGCCGCCATCAGCGTCTTGATCTCACCGGTCGGTCAAAGTTAGTTTACCCCGGGCGGAGCTGTATACTCTGGTCCGTCGCCTCAATCCCGGTCGGTCCGACTAGGTTGGTTTACACCCCTTTGGGGCGGAGCCTTGCCGTGTATTCGGTCTTGATCCTCAATCCGGTGGGTCGTGGGTTAGTTTACACCTTTGAGGGCTGGAGCCTTGTCGTATGAGCGGGTGATGCCTTCAATGCAGCCATTGGTTAGTTACCCACTGAGGCGGAGCCTTGTCGTATGCCGTGTCTTAATCTACTCCTCGTCGCCGGACTTTCACTCGAGAAAGGGAGGGAAAGGTATGCCTTTCTCCCTCACGAGTTATAGCCCCTCACAAGGGTAAAGGGTAAAAAACCCTCAAAAGCATTAAATTCCTTAAAATTCCGGTCGGGGCCAGGCGGTATTTGGCAGCAGCCTTCAACCAGCGGGCAGCCTGAGCCGGAGCGCAGCAGCACGTCTTACCGTGGCAGCTCGGGCCCCCCTGTAGAATTTTGGGAATTTGAGACCTCAACTATGCTCAAAAGGGAAACATCCTTGATGATCGACCAGCGATGGCGATCGCTCTCAGACCTTCTGGTGTATCTTTATGCTGGCTCAAACCAGCCGAATCGACAACGCCGTCGGTCGATCGCGACCCAGATAACATGCGACCGGTGAGCGATCAAACGTCGCTCGACAGGCTCTTCTCCATTCGACCGGGCGTCAGCGCTGGCGACGGCGTCGCAGCGACCCGAACCGTCGGCGGGCCAGCTCAGCGGCGCCCGACCGACCATCGCGGCCCGTCAACGACCAGCCAGCCAGCATCATGGTGACCGAGCGGCCATGACCGTCGCCAGCCCGCGCCGTTCCGACCCGTAGCGGCCGTTCGCTGTTCAGTGCGTGGCCGAGTCGACCCGATGGGCAGGCCCATCGTGACTGGACATCAGCGGCGCTTGCGCGGCGCGGGTCAGCCAGCGCCGCCGGTGGCGCGGCATCTGTGCCGATGGCGCCACGGTGCTGGACAAAATGCGAAAACTTTCGTGAGCATCCAAATAAATTCATAACCTCGAATCTCATGCCGAAGACCGTAGATTTGCTTCCATAATGTAATCTTGGATGAATATTTGAAATATATTGGTCATGGGTTGGCATATATTTTTGGATGATTAAGACAATCTCATCCAAAATAGGGGCAAGCGATATGGTGCTCAAAATACGCTAATCAAAGTCCGAATCTTAATATCAAAAGCGACCGATTTGAGTCGAGCCGTCGAGATTAACTTGTATCCTTGGAATCTTTGGGATATCAATTACATCCCAAAATAGCTCTTAAATATAGAGTGTTTATAGTCAAATCGGCGTCTCACGGCGGATCTAACGAGCCTAAGATCTCATAATTCGACTTCATTTGGGCATCCAAATGCTCAAAATACATCAAATGATCGAAGGAACCATTCTAAGCCGTCGTCAAGAGGTCGGACTTTGCATAAATTACAAGCGCCCTCCTCCATAAATAAATCTATCCCTCACATGAAAGGGAGAGGGAAGAAGAAGAGGCTGAAACAAGTGAAGAAGGAGCCAGCTCAGCCGTCAACACCATGCCAGCCGTGTCTGATCCTTCAGTCAATCTGTCCAGCAAGGAAGAAGAGGAAGAATCCAGGAAGAAGAGGAAGAATCCAAACAAGGAAGAAGAGGAAAAGCCTAAGCAAGAAGGAAGAAGAAGCTCAAGATCCTCCAAGCAATGTCACCCTCGGACACCACATCATCGCTAATTGTCCGCGCATCCACTATAACACTATTATTCGATCATTGTTACCGCGTTGGTCCTCTCATATCTGATTACGTAATCTGGAATCGGAAGACTTTGTACTCTGAAACAAATACATAGTGGAAGCTTTTCATTGCGTGGTTTTCCCCTCTTTTGAGGTTTTCGCGTTAAAAGGAGTGTCTGTTATTAATTACACTTTGTGTGTGTGTCTTGAAAATTTAGGCATGAACTTTCACTCTATGGTTTCTAGCAACAAATAGAATAAGTTAAAACCAAACTACTAAAGGACAATTGATAATGCAACAACAATACAGTTCCAATATTCCAAAGATGAAAGAATTATTGTCAATTACTTAAATGGTGAGCCATCAACATAATTTTTTTGAGAAAAAAGGAAAAACAAGAAGGAACTAAAATTATAAGCATGTCAGCAGCATTCTTAACCTGTGTAATCTCTTCTGGTACTAATCATCCATGCTCTGCCTTTCAGATGAGCTATGACAGAATTTATAGCCAAATTTATACCATTCCGCAAATCCATGACATTAACTCCTGCTGCAACAGATTTACACCCTTCAGCAAGAATTGCCTGAGCTAGGACAGTTGCACAAGTGGTACCTGTTCCAAAACAAATCACTATTAGTAAGCAAATTGAGAACTTAATTGTTGATTAATTTCCAAAGAATTCTGAAAACTTGTAAACAGTTGAGCAAAAGAAATTTCTAACAAAAGGTATAAATTTTACACACAACTTCCTTGATTCAATACACAACATTGTGTTTGCCGAATTCAACTGTTGATGTAGACAAACTCATGGAAAATCTTTCAAACTCGGTTGATTGGAAGGTTATGATCTGACCAAAATGCCCATACTAAATGCTTTAGATGGAAATATGATAAGAAAATCCAAAAATGTTTACGCATTGACTGGAAGAAGGTAATATTTAAAGTTTTCATGAAAAATTTTCTGGTTAAGATAGGATAGGCTTCTCATTGATCAAATTCAGTATATATTTCACAAGTTCAGTCCTACAAGACTACAAACATTCATCCATTAAAGCAAAGATTCGCATTTTCTGCCTAATCCTACCAAAGTGCTAAATTTCAGGGGTTAAATGACGTTCATACTTTCCTTGACAAAACGAATACCTGCTGATGAAACAGAATAGGAAATACATCCAATATTCAAAGCCTAATATAGATGACAAAGATTCAAAACATCAACAATAAATTCAAAAGATTACCATCTCCAGCAGCTTTGTTTGTAGCACTAGCAACCTGCTTTACAAGGCTTGCCCCAACATTTTTTGCTCTCTCCTTAAACTCGATACTTTTTGCAACTGTGACTCCATCTTTTGTAATTTTAGGATCCTTGTCGTTCTTCTCAATGATTACATTGCGACCCTATAATAGAGAAAAGATTTAATACCAATATAGAAATAAAGTTTATTCTATAGCACCTTCACCTATCATAATATGCCTGAGCTAAAAAATAGATTTTGAAAACTCCATTTATAACTTGAATTTTCCATTGATAACTTTAATTCAAGCTCGATCATCAGGATAAACCTAGAAATCATATTAGGTAACACTAATGTTCTACTCAAAATAACAAAAAATACGAGATACTTTAGTAGAGAAAGAGTCATTGCTCTAATATTAGGTTAGGGGAGAAAGTTAAAGAGACACTTTAGTAGAGAAAAAGAGAAGAATGTTTAAAGAGTGTCCCCTTTTGCATCAGCACAAGTTGTTACCATAATTGGTATGTTCCTGACTTCATTTTGGCAAGAAATAACTCATACATGATATCAAGTACATCAAATATATATCAAAGTAGGTTGAAGGTGTGTTAACATGAACATGAAAGGTATTATGAAGTGCCCGTGCTACAAACTCAAATGCACCCAAACCCTCTAAACTGTTGACCTCCACATATGGTTCACAAATCAAATGAACTATGAAAGTTAAAATAAATAATTAACGAGAGGAACATCACGGTTTAAAATATAATTACATCAATTTGATCAAAATCGCCTCAATTTAAAATTTTGGCTCTACAAATGTGCCTAAAATATTAAAATTAATTAAATAAAAAATATTTGATCAATTAATAACTGATCAATTAATTAAAATCAATTTTTAATGAAATTATACGCATATCGAGGTCGAGAAGCGCTAACGACGTCCGTTCACGAAATTGACTGCTTCGTTGTTGTCGAAACATCGAAAACTATCAAACGACGCCTTACACGGTCAATTCAGCAAAGTCTACGTGAACATCGAGCAATTCAAATGCAACGTCGCACGATTTAAGCCCAATTTCACTTCGACCGTTGTCGACGTAGTCCAAACGATCTCCGATTGCGAAATCAACTGCGTTGTTGCATCCGGCACAATAAAAATACCTAAAATTGACACTCATATTGTTACGGTGCATCACAAGAAATGATTTCAGAAAATTTTGATGTTAATCTATAATTAAAATAACTAATGGCTGCCTAATCCATCTTATACCCCGCTTAATTCCCTAATCCTCATTTTTAATTTAAAACTCATTCAATTAAAACCAACCGCTATTTCTGGTGTGCGTTTAGGCAACCAATCGAATGAGTCGATATAATACCCAAAAGACCGACTGGGGCATTTTCGCACTCCCTCATTCTCGTGCAGGCTCCTTTTCCCTCGTTCCGTCGGTGCAAGCCGAGCAGCCAAAAGCCATTTCCCCTCTGGTCGAAGCCCAACCTGCAATCTTGCGATTGGAGCTATCGAGGATGTTTTTTTTTTTAATTTGTTTCTTTAAAAATTGTCTCCCTATTAGCTCCTCCAAAATTTTTAAAGTTATCACATTCAATATATTTAGTTGTAACATCATAAATTGTCTGTATTTATATGTTCCAAAATTTCAAGTGTTACTTCATCAAGTAATAAGTTTAAATATTTAGAGAAAATATAAAAAAAATTTGACCTAAGAATGCAAATAGTTAATTTTTGCAATTTTGGCCTCACTAAAGCAAAACATTTTCTATCATTCATCAAAACATATGAAATTGACGATCTTATTGGCTCTTAATAATGCTTGTATATGACTTATATATTCTTTTTATATTTTTGAAATTGCTTTAATCGCCTTTCTTACTCTTTGCATTTCTTCATAATAATAGCTAAATGATGATTTTTCATTAGGGTCAATGACTCAGACTAATCTTATGAGTGGACTTTGCTAATTTTGACATTATATAATCAATCCAAAGCTTAAACTCTAAAATGATAGAAGTCAGCCTCACCTATTTTCTATTGATTTTATTAACTTTGAATCATTAAATATTTACTAGTTACTAATGCTTATAAATCATGCTTACGATCATTAACACTTTTTAAAGTATTAAAAATTATTGCAAGCAATTATGTTTAGGGCTAATTAAACTCTCTTATGAATATGGTTACTTTTGAAGTTTTGTTTTCTAAATTAATATGAAAGCGAAATCTAATAATAGTATTTATCATGAATCAATCTCTCAAATATAAACAACCATATGTAAAAAAATTTCTCATTTTTTGAATAAAAAACTATTTTTTTAATTCCACCTTTCTTTTTCCTCCATGAAACCATCGCCCTAATTACTATTAAATTATAAAGTCCACTTACAAATTCATACAAATAAACTCAAGATTTTGACTATGTTTTATTACTCATCACACTTAGAAGCTTTTACTAAATCTTTGTTGATTATTAGATTAGGGTATGTTTTCCAAGAAAGTAGAACTAGCAAAGAAAGTAGAACTAGCTTTTACCCATCATTAAAAAAATTATCTTCAAAATATAATTATTTTATTTTAAAAAAAAAAACTTACAATTATTGCTTTTCTACATTTACTATGCCGTTGTGGTCAACATTGAATTTAAATATATGTATTATGTATATATATTGGCTTGTTCAAAATGAGCATCACTTAACCCTTCTAAAGTAGATAATGAAAATGATATTTTTGAAATTTTAGTGATTCAATCTACTAGGCCAGCTATATAGGATCGTGATATTTTTTTAAAAAAAACTTTTATATGTATATCTTATAATTGTTTTATATATATTTATATATTTAAGTACATTTATTAATTGTTAATTTAGGAGCTGTTTGGTTGCCTGCATTTAGAATGCAGTGTAAAAAGAAATACAGTATAAAGTGAATACAGTGAATTCTGAATACTTTATTGTTGTTTAGTTGTGTGTAAAGTAAAAACATGTAAACTATTTTTTTTGTTTGGTTGGATGAATGTAAAGTGAATACAAATTTTCAATACTTTATTATATTTAAATTAATTATTATTTAATTAATTAATTCAATAAAAAAAAATATATAAAATATAAATTTTTTTTTTTAACTAAAAAAAAAATAAAATCAAATACAAATATAATGTATTTCGAATATTTAATTATTAGTAATTAATTTACAAATTTTCTAAGATATTAATTATTAGTGTTATAAATAAATAAAATTTGAATATTATCATTTTATATCAATATAATGACCCAAATTTAATATATATATATATATATATATATATATATATATATATATATATATATATATATATATATATATATATATATATATATATATATAATTTTATTACTATATTAAACATTAATTAATTAATAGGAATTTTATTAAATAAATTAATCATGATTTAATATTTATTTATTAAATTATTTTTTTTATTAAATAATTTACTCATTAATTATTTTTTTACTAAATAAACTAAAATTTAATAATTATTTTATTTTTTTTATTTATCGTTAATTATTTATCATTAATTTGAATAAATATAATTATATTTATTAAATCTTAATTAAACTATAATAATATTTATTTTAATTAAAGTTAAAATTAACAGATTAAACGAATTTGAAAAACAAATTAAAAAAAACGTTTTCCCAGGTTCTGCTCGCTCCCAAAAAAAGAAAAAAAGGTTCGTTTTGAAATACTCCCTCCGCTCCCGCGCTCGGCGTCATTATTATTGAAATCTTTCGTTTTTTGGTATTTAGTTCTACGAATAAATAAAGCGAAATGCGAAATTTTTTAAGTAAAGGATTACTGCACCAAAAAAAAAAAAGAAATGCATTATTTTGATTACATTACAGTAAATCTACCAAACATAAGTATTTTTTTTGTTGATTGACATTTATTGATTTAATAATTGTTTGGTTGCTAGTGATTGATTTACGATCAACCCTTCATATAACACTTAAAAGGTATATATATATATATATATATATACATATATATATATATAAATATGCATTTTGCATATAATATTTAATGAGTGATATTTTTTGTATTATTAAAGATTATATAATATTTTATAAATATTAAAATTCAGATGTTGAATATCTAAAATATAAGATTATGACCAAATATATTGAAATTGTATTAGAGAGAGAATTAGAAATGCATTTAATAAATTTTATTATATATATATATATATATATATATATATATATATATATATATATATATATACATTTATATATTCAATACATAAAATTTTAGTGTATTTCACTTTAAAAAATAAATGATTATGAATTTTTGATATGCTATTAAATATTTACTAGCTATTTATATAAATATTAAAAATCTATATATATATATATATATATATATATATATATATATATATATATATATATATATATATATATATATATATATATATATATATATATATAATATAATATAATATAATATATTGTATGGTAAATATATAAATCCGAATTTTCTTTTTTTCTCAGACCAAAATCGTAATTTTCAAAGCGATGACTTCTTGAGAAAATACGTCGAGTCAAGCGTAACTACGTCCGACTCAATAGCTTCAACATGTCCAATATAAAATAAGGTGTTTTTTCACTTAGTTTTAAAACTTGAGCCTTAACGGCCCGTTCGTTACGAGATCGGCACGGCAGCTTGTCTGTTTAACATGGAAGAGAAAATATTATGCACGTCGTTCTACATTCTTCATCACACAACAGTCTAGGGATTTCTTTCTAAGCAAAAATTTTTCTCAGCTCGCTCTCTTCCCGATCGTCCGATCTTCCCTCAGAGATTTGCTAAATCTTGGGCATTAAAAATGGGTCTGCAGCAAGAGAAAATGAATATTTCGTTGGCATAAGTTCTACTCATATGGCTGGCCCAGAAGTTAATGAACCGAACCCACCATCTGATGAAGATGTTGAATATGAAACTATGCCCAGTGGAGATAACGATGGTGATGGACGATGATAATGACTTCGGGCGATTTAAGAACATCCATCCATCGGTCGAGATTTGATTCGATCTAATGAGAACAAGTCATACTGAGGAGCATTTGATACGTAATAATGATTACATGCGTAGTGCTCAAACCATTAGAGAATGAGATGAAGACATTGCATTTGATGGCCTATCAGATGATTCATCCTTTGAAGAGGAAAATTGCATCCCTGATGAATTGGTTAAAGGTATGTGCTTTCGTGACAAGAAGCAGTTACAATTTGCTATTCAGGGTTGGTCAATTATGAACAATGTTGAGTATGTCATATATGCTTCGAACCAATCAAAATTCCTTTGTATATGCACCATTCGGCATCTAGACCATGTTTGTGCTTACATGCGCTTAGTTAAGAGGTTGAGTGGTGCTTGGAGGATTGGTTCAGTAGGCTCACCTCATAGCTGTACTCATTCTATTCTTAATGTTGGACACAAGCAATGGACATCACAATTCATCAATTATTTCATCCAACCTGTAGTCAGACGTCAGCTGGATCTGAAGCCCAAGGAGATTGTAGGCCGTATTGAGTCAAAGTTCAACATAAGAGTGTCTTATATGAAGGCATGGGATGCACGTTGAAAAGCAGTTAAGATAATTTTTGGCAGTTGGGAGGAATCATATTTCATTGCGAAAAATGGCTATTGTTTGTGCATCATGCAGTTTAATATCGTACCTAGAATCAAATAGATTTCAACAACTTTTGGTCGTTTATGTCGAGGTTGGCGGTATTGTGTCTGTTTATGTCTTGATGGGACTTTCCTCTGGGTAAATGCAGAGGCACTCTACTTAGTCGGTTGGGATCGATCGCATGACTTGTTCCCATTGGCATTCACAGTTGTGGAATCAGAGTGCGTAGAGTCATGGATTTGGTTTCTACACACATTACAGGACTTGATCCCATTAGTATCTACGAGGGGTGATCTCTGCCTCATCTCAGATAGACATGCAGGTCTTCTTAGGTAACTCGAGAGATCTTTCCCACACGCACATAACATTTAGCCATTTGAGGAGAACTTCAAAAAAAAGTCGCGACAACTCGGTATAGCTGATGTTGATTTCATATGTCAAAAAATGTATGTCATTGGAAACACAGTAGATATACTCATTTTTAAAAGGTACATGGAAGACATTAAGAATATTAAGCAGTAGGCGTACGAGTGGCTGGTTTCCAGGGATGTACATCAGTGGTCTCAAACTCATGATGATGGATACATGTATGGTACAATGACGATAAATGCTGCTGAGTGCTTCAATGGAGTCCTTAAATGTGCACATGGTTTACAAATTCAAGCTTTGATCACAGCAGTATACTACAACATAGTTTCCCTTTTCATGAAAGCGTCTTGATACACAACTCTAGAAAGTCAACAAGAAAACTTGTTCTCCCCCGCATTAAAGCTACATTCTTTGGCGAGCGAGACAAGGAGATTTCTGAACCGTTAGGATATCTGTGAAACCAAGTGTGTCATTGGTCGAACCTACAAGGTGGAAATATCTGAAAATTTTGAATGCAAATGTACCTGTAGACAACCGCACTCTTACCATCTACCTTGTGCACATGTGATTGCTGCTTTGGGACATCGACACCTGAACCACGACTAATATGTCTCAGTATACTACAGCTTACAAAATTATATTAGCACCTACTAAGGAGATTTCCATGTCATACCTGATCAGGAGGAGTGGCCAAAACACATTATTCAAGGCAGATACAAAAATTATAACCCACCTAATATCAAGAGAAAGTCTGGTAGGCCAAGGACAAGCAGATTCAAAAATAGCATGGATGAGAACAATACTAGAAGCTCCAGGGCGTGTAGTGTGTGTAAGATTATTGGGCATAATAGGTCGACGTGCCCTCAAATGTGCCCGCGTAGGGTGTGATATGTTCCAATTTATTTGTTGGTTGTCAGATGTCCTAGTGTGTGTACTTGTGTTCTTTGTTTTGTATTAGGGCAAATAAGATTCTAGTATGTGTTTATTTTATTTAGTTTTTTTCTCATACTACAAATTCAATGATGGAAACTATTACGCTTATCTTTCATAGTGGATGCTTCGCTTGTACCTTTGCAGTTAAAATTCTAAAAATTGTATGTTTTGGTTATCAATCTGTGGTTGTTTTTAGTTATCCTTTTTTTCCATTTCCCCTATACAATGCTATAAAATGTTTTTTTAATCTGACTCTGTTGCTTGTTGCACTTATAACAGGCAAACATGTCCATTGCTCCCGCCGCGGAGGCGATGACCAAAGGAGGCTTGAGGACTACTGGCCCACCGCAGTGTACACCTACAACATAAATATGCTCCATGAGGCCTGAGCGGCGCATCTGATTGGTAAATTTTTTCTAAGCAATTTGTGAGCCTTTATACTTATGTAGTTGTTATGCATACACACTCTAAGCATACTTTGTTATGGTTGTAGGTTTCAGTGCTCGAGGAAGCTGCGCACTTATTGATGTTTAGGGAATGACCTGTTAATTGTCCTAGATTCATGGGTGCCTGCGAGATATACTGCGGTGTATCCCAGATCATATATTTAGATCATCACTACTAGTATTAGGCGGTGCCCGCAGACAAACACATTCCACTTGGCCATTGGTGAGATGACGATCACACTACAAGATGTTGCGATGATCCTAGGCATTCGGATAGATGGCCCACAAGTGATTGGCAGTGTTGTTGTAGGTGGATGGAAATGGTGGGCTACATGGCCAGACTGCTGTGATGAGTTGTTAGGAGCGCATCCAGAGCCACACATCGTGTATCATGATCCGATCCATCCACATATCACATCAGAATTTCGGATGGGGCAGGAACATGCACGCACTTGTTTACCATTACGATGGCTGAGATGGACTTACTATAGAGATTCATACTTAGATCTAACAGAGCTCCAATTTCTTATACATGCTCGCATATGTAATGTTTGTCATTGGATCTTTTCTTCTCCCAGACACTTCCGGCTCTGAGGTTCATCTGCAATATCTACCATTACTGGAGAATATTCATACATTTAGGGGGTTGCATTGGGCTCAGCTGTGCTTGCACATCTGTACAGAGATTTACATGAGGCAACCAAGCCAAAGCGCACGAACATAGCATGATGTATTCATCTATTGCATGTATGGGCTTGGGAGCACATTCATGTCGGCAGACCTACCTTACGTGTTCCATATCCTGCAGACATTGATGAGCTCAGTGTTGGATGTCGGTGGAATGAAAGTTTTGTTCGGGAAATGCCATCATCCAACATCAGAATATACAAGGATGAGTTGGATGGCCTTTTGCAGAGTCAAGTATGCTGAATTTATGTCATTTTTATTAACTTGCTCATCATGTGATTGCAATTGTTAGAATAACTTATGCTAAATGCACAGGTCATCTGGGAGCCATATGGACATCAGATCCGCATGCGTGTCGTAAATATATGTTTGCAGGGAGAGGAGATATGGCTAGCGTGCGATTTGTTGGAAGAGGGTAGAGTACGCACGATGTTCAGACGATTCGGCATCCTGATTGATGTTTCCCCGGTAGATCCATCGTTCATTCAGGTTGATGGACGAGGAAAGGCTGATGTTGATTGGGTCGAGTACCACCACTCTTACATTGCACAGTGGGAGCATCGACGCGAGTTGGTTGCGATGATAGATTCATCGCAGCATGATCGGGAGCTAGTGATCAACCAGTACATGAGGTGATACCGTTCTTGGGCTTCACTTTACATGCTGAAGGCACCGATAGTTCCTCTTGACACATACTACCCCGTGCACGCGCGATGGTTAGTTTATGTAAAATTATAATTTTCTTTTCCTTGTAACATTGAAACCATGATATAAATTTACATTATGTAGCATGAGCATATCTTGAACGAGGATATATTTCACTCTATTTCGATGAGGTGATGACCGCAATTTGAAAGACATCAACGATTATGGCTTGATTGTAGAGGCGGAACATACACATCTCACGGTCTGAGATCCGACATTCCGGGCATACGCAGACGGTGATACGTCGATGGATGTGAGTTCATCCTCTACGCCAATGGTGGGACAATCTATATATACATTTACACAGCCACCCCAGTATTCATATCAGGATGCAGTGTGGTCTCAGATGCACCCTTGGCATGCACCGATCCCGCCGACATATGATCCGCATTCCATATGACACCGCCATACGGGCGTACTACGGTGCTCATTGCCATCTCGAGGCTAATATACCACTGTTACGATGTTAGTAATAACCAGCGGCGGTGGAAGAGGAGGAGGAACATCATCAGCATCATCTATGTGATTGGTCACGTCGACCACCATCCCATTACACCCCTGGTAGCGATGTGATTCCACCACGCAGGTATCGACAATGATAGCTGTGTTATCTTATTTTTACGGTTCTTGGCATGTAGTTTTAGCTATTTTTATTTTTAATGTTCACTCATTTAGTTTCTTCTGATTGTATACTTATAGTATTGTTTGTTATTATTTTAGTTTGTTTTGGTTAAAGCAAACATGAGGAATAAAGATTCAACGTGAAATTACATATATTTCAACTCAGACTTAAAAACTTTTTTGCCAAATATGATTTTTTAAGTTGGTACAGACTCAAATGTAGGTACATCTCCATACTAAATTAACATTACATGAAAAGATTCAACTGCGGCTCACCGGGCGAGATTCATCAAAAGTTGTCATCATGAAAGTTATTGAATTTTTCATCATCTTTCCAACGATACCAAGTACGTCAAATTCCGACACCAAATGAGCCTGATATGACCAAAAAATGGGGACTGCCAATTTATTTTTTTAAAAAAAATATATTTGAGCCGGTCAGATCGGCGAGTATTAGCTAGGCATCGGTCGGATGCCCGGTCGTGACTATCCGATCGATGCTGTCGTTAATAACTAGACTATAAATTTTTTTTAAGATGCCTAATTAGCTAATTTAATTACTACATATTATGAAAATTTAGTCGTTTTTGGAGTATGTAGTCCTTAGTTGGTCTTTTGAAAAGGTGACTTAGGGAATTGTTTTTTTTTTGTTGTATAGTTTAGTGTGAAGGAAACAAATAACTTTTTTATGTTTTTTTAAAGTTTATTATATTTATTATATATTATAATTAAATGGATTTTATATTATCATTTGGTTAGCTATGTATGCTATTTATTTTCAATTATTTTATTTTATTGAGAGAGATTGTATCATAGCTTTGAAATTGAGCAAGATATATACTCGGAAGAGGGATGTTTAAAATTCGATGGTTCAATTAATGTTGAATTATGGCTTGAATTTGATGGCATAGTAAATGTTAAAATTATTTAAGTATGATTTAAATTATATAATAATGATATAATGATATAAATATATAATAAAAATAAATAGAATTTAATCTTAACTAGTATTTTTAATTATTTAAAATTTAAATAATTTTTATTTATTTATTTATATTTTGTATTCATGAGTAAAATGTGGATTATCTTTTGAATTTTTGTTTTTGATTTTTTTTTTAAAATTGATTCTTTTAATTTGAGTTGATAGCATTCATAATTCAAAATAGTAATAATAGCTTAGCTAAAGTGCATATAAAGTGAAATATTTAAGATTTTATATTCACTATCATTTTCTTGAAGTCTATAAAAGATTCATAAATATAAATTTTAATAAAAAAATATACAATCACAAATAGTTTAATCAAAAGATAAAATATGCTCCAAATTCATCTCAAATAAATGGTTTTTTTTTTTAAATTTGTTTCTTTAAAAATTGTCTCCCTATTAGCTCCTCCAAAATTTTTAAAGTTATCACATTCAATATATTTAGTTGTAACATCATAAAATTGTCTTTATTTATATGTTCCAAAATTTCAAGTGTTACTTCATCAAGTAATAAGTTTAAATATTTAGAGAAAATATAAAAAAAAATTGACCTAAGAATGCAAACAGTTAATTTTTCCAATTTTGGCCTCACTAAAGCAAAACATTTTCTATCATTCAAAAAAACATATGAAATTGACGATCTTATTGGCTCTTAATAATGCTTGTATATGCCTTATATATTCTTTTTATATTTTTGAAATTGCTTTAATGGCCTTTCTTACTTAATGCATTTCTTCATAATGATAGTTAAATGATGATTTTTCATTAGAGTCAATGACTCAGACTAATCTTATGAGTGGACTTTGCTAATTTTGATATTATATAATCAATCCAAAGCTTAAAATCTAAAATGATAGAAGTCAGCCTCACCTATTTTCTATTATTTTTATTAACTTTGAATCATTAAATATTTACTAGTTATTTATGCTTATAAATCATGCTTACGATCATTAACACTTTTTAAAGTAATAAAATTATTGCAAGCAATTATGTTTAGGGCTAATTAACCTCTCTTATGAATATGGTTACTTTTGAAGTTTTGTTTTCTAAATTAATATGAAAGCGAAATCTAATAATAGTATCTATCATGAATCAATCTCTCAAATATAAAAAAATTTCTCATTTTTTGAATAAAAAACTATTTTTTTTTAATTCCACCTTTCTTTTTCCTCCATGAAACCATCGCCCTAATTACTATTAAATTATAAAGTCCACTTACAAATTCATACAAATAAAATCAAGATTTTGACTATGTTTTATTACTCATCACACTTAGAAGCTTTTACTAAATCTTTGTTGATTATTAGATTAGGGTATGTTTTCCAAGAAAGTAGAACTAGCTTTTACCCATTTATATATATATATATATATATATATATATATATATATATCTTACATCTCAAAAAAACAAAAACAAAAAAAACTCTCCTTCCTAAGAAAAAAAAGTGTATTTTGCTAAGTTCATTCTATTTTTTTTATAGTAAATATAATTATTTTATTTAAAAAAAATACTTACAATTATTGCTTTTCTACATTTACTATGCCGTTGTGGTCAACATTGAATTTAAATATATGTATTATGTATATATATTGGCTTGTTCAAAATGAGCATCACTTAACCCTTCTAAAGTAGATAATGAAAATGATATTTTTGAAATTTTAGTGGTTCATATCTACTAGGCCTGATTTATAGGATCCTGATATTTTTTAAAAAAAACTTTTATATGTATATCTTATAATTGTTTTATATATATTTATATATTTAAGTACATTTATTAATTGTTGATTTAATATAGTTTTTTTTTCATGTTGATTGACATTTATTGATTTAATAATTGTTTGGTTGCTAGTGATTGATTTAAGATCAACCCTTCATATAACACTTAAAAAAATTAGAAATGCATTTAATAAATATTATATTATTATTATAATATATATATATATATATATATATATATATATATATATATATATATATATATATATATATATATATATATATATATATATATATATATATATATATATATAAATATATATTCAATATTAGTGTATTTCACTTTAAAAAATATATGATTGTGATATTTTTGATATGCTATTAAATATTTATGAGTTATTTATATAAATATTAAAAATCTAATTATATTTATAATATAATATAATATAATATAATATATTATATGGTAAATATATAAATACGAATTTTCTTTTTTCTCAGACCAAGTACTATAATTTTCAAAAGCTGACTTCTTCGAGAAAATATTACGTGCCAAGTCCGGACGTAGCTTTACGTCCGGACTCCAATAGCTACGAAACACGTGTCCAATATAAAATAAGGTGTTTTTTTACTTAATAGCATTGTAACTTGACGACGCCTTAACGACGCCGTTTACGTTACCTTGGGTTGGGCCCGACCCGGCTTGTCCCGTTTAAACAGCGGGAGGAGAAAATATTACACGCGTCGTTCCACATTCTTCGTCACAGAACAGTCTAGAGATTTCTTTCTGCGCAGAAATTTTTCTCAGCTCAGCTCCCGCTCTCTCCCCGGCGTGCATCTGAACTTCCCTCAGAGATTTGTTAAATCTTGAGCATTAAAAATTGAGGTATTATAGGCGACTTCATGAGTTATTTCTTCCTGCATTCTTGAACTTTAATGAATTTAAGATTTTCTCTATTTTTTTCACCGTCGAATAGGAGAACATTTAGAACATTTGAGTTCTTTAAAGAAAAGGAGATTGTTTTTTTGATTTTTAGAGTTATTTTGCATGTATAATCTCTGTACTCTCATGATAGTATATGCCGTTATTTTTAAAATTTTTAACTGTGGGGCTTGTCATATGTTTAGTATATCCTATTGTAGAATATTTGGTGTTGTTTCATGAAGGATTTGATGAATTATGGGGCCTGTTTGGATATAATATGTTCAGTCGATGATATTACAATTTGTTTGTAGGTTGCTTGATGGCTTTTTGCTTCATTTTTGCATGTGTACTCTCTGTACTCTTAGGAGAGTATATCCCATTTTGTCATAATTTTTAAAGATTTTTGACCCTGTATGGATATAAAATGTTAAGTACATGGCTTTACAAGTAGATTGAAGGCAGATTGGTTGATTTTTAGGACTATTTTGCATGTGTACTCTCTATACTCTCTTGAGAGTACACCCATTTTGCTCTTTTTTTTCACTTATTAAATCCTATTTTAGATAATATATTTAATAGATTCCATTAGAAGCAATTTGGAGGCTGATTGATTGGTTTTGAAGGCAGATTAGTATGTGTACTCATGAGGAATTCTCTCCTTTTTTTCCAGTTTTTTTGGCATGTTTGGAGAGAATATGTTTATTAGATTCTATTAAAAGCAATTTGAAGGCTAATTGATTAGTTTTGGAGACAAATTTGCATGTGTACTGAGAGTACAAAGCATTTTCTCATTTTTTTTCTAATTTTTTTGACATGTTTGGAGAGAATATATTTATTAGATTCTATTAAAAGCAATTTGGAGGCTGATTGGTTAGTTTTAGAGGCAGATTAACATGTGTATTCTCTATACTCTCATGAGAGTACAAAGCCTTTTCTCATTTTTTTTCAATTTTTTTGGCCTGTTTGGAGAGAATATGTTTATTAGATTTCGTTAGAAGCAATTTAGAGGATGATTGGTTGGTTTTGAAAATATATTTTAATGTGTACTCTTTGTACTTTAATGAGAGTACAGAGTATTTTCTCATTAGTTTTCAATTTTATTTTGGCCTGTTTGGAGAGAATATGTTTACTAGATTCCATTTGAAGTAATTTGGAGGCTAATTGGTTGATTTTGGAGGCAGATTGACATGTGTACTTTCTGTACATTCATGAGAGTGCAGACTATTTTATCTTTTTTTCTCAATTTTTTGGCCTGTTTGGAGAGAATATGTTTATTAGATTCTATTAGAAGCAATCTGGAGACTGATTGGTTGGTTTTGGAGGCAGATTTACATATGTACTCTCAGGAGAGTACAACACATTTTGACATTTTTGTCCAATTTTTTTGGCCTCTTTTGAGAGAATATGTTTATTAGATTCCATTAGAAATAATTTGGAGGCTGATTGGTTAGTTTTGGAGGCTGATTGATTCTGTGTATTCTCATGAGAGTACAAACTATTTTCTCTTTTTTTTCCTGTTTCTTTAGCATGTTTGGAGAGAATAGTTTAGTAGATTCCATTTAAAGTAATTTGGAGACTGATTGGTTGGTTTTGGGGGCAGATTGGCATGTGTACTCTCTATACTCTCATGAAAATATAGACTAATTTCTCTCTTTTTTTTCTGAGTTTCTTTGGCGTGTTTGGAGAGAATATGTTTATTATATATTTTATTAGAAGGAATTTGGAGGCTGATTGGTTAGTTTTGGGGACAGATTGACATGTGTACACTCTGTACTCTCATGAGAGTATGGACTATTTTCTCATTTTTTTTAGTTTCATTGGCTTCTTTGGAGAGAATATGTTTATTAGATTCCATTAGAAGTAATTTGGAGGTGATTGGTTGTTTTTTAGATTGGCATGTATACTCTATGTACACTCATGAGAGTACAGACTATTTTCTCTTTTTTTTGTTTCTTTGGCATGTTTGAAGAGAATATGTTTATTAGATTCCATTAGAAGCAATTTGGAGGCTGATTGGTTAGTTTTGGAGGCTGATTTGCATGTGTACTACAGTGCATTTTCTCCTTTTTTTCCAGATTTTTTGGTGTTTGGAGAGAAATTGTTTACTAGATTCCATTAGAAGTAATTTGGAGGCTGATTGGTTGATTTTTGAGGCAGATTTGCCTTTGTACTCTCTGTACTCTCATGAGAGTACAACCCGTTTTCTCATTTTTTTTAAAAAAAAATTTTTTGGCCTTTGTGGAGAAAATATGTTTAATAGATTTCATTAAAGCAATTTGGATTGATTGGTTTTGGTGGCGGTTTGACATGTGTACTCTCTGTACTCATGAGAACATACAATTATTATTTTTTCTAATTTTTTGGCCTATTTGGAGAATATGTTTATTAGATTCCATTAGAAGCGGTTTGGAGGCTCATTAGTTAGTTTTGGAGGCGATTGTATATGTACCATCTGTACTCTCATGAGAGTACAGAGCATTTTCACTTTTTTGTCCAATTTTTTTGGCCTGTTTGGAGAGAATATGTTTATTAGATTTAATTATAAGTAATTTGGAGACTGATTGGTTAGTTTTGGAGGCAGATTGACATGTGTACTCTTTGTACTCTCATGAGAGTACATATTATTTTCTCATTTTTTTTCAATTTCTTTGGCCTATTTATAGAGAATATGTTTATTAGATTATATCAGAAGCAATTTGGAGGCTGATTGACATGTATTCTCTCTGTACTCTCATGGGAGTACAGACCATTTTCTTATTTTTTTTCCAATTTTTTAGGCATGTTTGGAGAGAATATGTTTATTAGATTCCATTAGAAGTAATTTGGAGACTGATTGGTTGGTTTTGGGGGCAGATTGACATGTGTACTCTCTGTACTCTCATGAGAGTATAGACTATTTTTTTTTTTTTTTCAATTTCTTTGGCCTGTTTGGAGAGAATATGCTTATTATATTTTATTAGAAGCAATTTGGAGGCTGATTGGTTGGTTTGGGGGGCAGATTGACATGTGTACTCTCTGTACTCTCATGAGAGTACAAACTATTTTCTTTTTTTTTTCTTTGGCCTGTTTGGAGAGAATATGTTTATTAGATTCCATTAGAAGCAATTTGGAGGCTGGTTGATTAGTTTTGGAGGCAGATTTGTATGTGTACTCTATGTACTACAATGAGAGTACATATTATTTTCTTCTTCTTTTTTTCAGTTTCTTTGACCTGTTTGGAGAGAATATGTTTAATAGATTTTATTTGAAGCAGTTTGGAGGCTAATGAGTAGTTTTTTTGAGCAATTTGATATGTGTACTCTCTATACTCTCATGAGAGTACAGACTATTCTCTCATCTTGAGAGTACAGATCATTTATTACATACCATTTGAAGCAATTTGGAGGCTGTTGGGTAGTTTTTTTAGCAAATTTGCATGTATACTCTCTGTACTCTCTTGAGAGTACAGATCATTTTCACATATTTTTTTCTAGATTTTTTGGCCTGTTTGGAGAAAATATATTAAATACATAGCAGTTGAAGCAATTTGGAGGCTAAGGGGTCAATTTTTTTGAACAGTTTAGTATGTGTACTCTCTATACTCTTATGAGAGTATAAACTATTTTCTCATTTTTTTTCAACTATTACTCCCTAGTTTTAGTGGTTGTTTTACTTATGTACTCTCTATGCCTCCATTCTGCTGATAATGTTCTCATTAATTGAATTTTCATTTTGAAGTTTAACATGTCTGGGAAAAGGATAAATTTCAAATGCAAGCCTACCACCATTAGAGTGATGTTCGATAATATTTCAGCACGCTTTACTGATGAAGTTATTGACATTTTAAGGAGGCTTCATTTGCATCAATTTATTAGACTGCATGGAATTCAACAAGACTTAGTTGTCATCACTTCAATCTCTTCTTTGGGATATAGAGAAGTAAGCATTCTTTTTTTGGCAATGCATTTCTTTCAACAATGAAGTTGCATTAATTATAGGGATGCCAAATAGAGGGGAGAAGATCATATGACAGAAATCCCCACTGTCGAAGTTTAGCTCAACAAACTTTAAGAATAAACTTGAGAATTTGGATCGCTCGTTGAGTGCGGCACAATTTGTGCAGTTGTACATATGTTTTTTTCTTTCAAATATTTTTTTTATATATCACAACTACAGAGTGGCGACGAAATTGATTGTTTATGCCGACAACATAGACAAATTTGCTGAGTACAATTGGGCAGAGACCATTTGGGCCTTTCTGGTTTCACAATTTGATGGTATTACATCAAAGATTTTGACACAGAAGGCACCCGGGTACATGAGTGGCTTTGTCACTCTTCTAATGGTACATTCTACATCTTCAGATATATATTATTTAATGCATTGAAGTTGAGATCAAGCGAAAGCACAGGCATCATCACCCTTCCCTTCTTCAAAGCCAATGTATGTTACAATGGCCAAAAATAAAGTTTGTAGATGACTCCTTCCTCGGTTTAGAGGACACTAGTGACACCAAATAATTTCACTTTATTTATATTATAATGTATTTATTCATATTGTAAATCATCATATTTTGTTGGTGTAACACATGTCTGCCTTTCATTTGAGGACATATCAGAAGAGGAGACATGGCTCCTTGAAAAATTGCCCCCTACCTAGCAGACAACCCATGTCGAGCCCGATAGTAGCCCCATTCCAAGTCTAATGAGTGCAGCCCCGGCTGAATCTCCATATGTCTCTCTTTGATATTCTCCCCCTTCCAATGTATCTAGTCTGCCCTCTGCTAGTACCCATTTAGAAAGCTTGGCAGTAGAGAGGATACTTACAGGTTTGAGGCCCTGAGAGAGAGTGTCATCTTTTGAAGCATCAATAATCGAGAGAATTAATAGAATTGATTTGTGGGTAGCTGCTATGGGTTGCGGAAGCGGTCCCAGCATCCCTAGCATGGGGAAGCTCAGGGAGGCAACAGGGGAATCTCTGAGGAGGCTATCAGAGCAAAGACCTCCTGAGGCTATGGGAGCTTCCCTGGAGGCTACAATAGGGGAGGCTCCTGTGGAGGCTACCACAAGGGCTTCCCCTGTGGAGACTTATCGGGAAGCCCCTGTGATAGAGGCTATCACAGGGGAGGCTCCTGTGGAGGCTACCAGAGGGGCTTCCCCTGTGGAGACTTCCACTAGGGAAGCTCTATGGGGGCTTCCACTGGGGATGCCCCTGTGGAGGCCACCACAGGGGAAGCTCCTATGGAGGCTTCCACTGCACATGAAAATATAGTGCAGCCTTTGCTCGGTAGCATTGAGCATGGTTTGAATGCTTGGCAGATGAGGATGAGGAAAGCTATATTCAGAAGTCACTCATAACTCATGGCCTCCACATGATTAGCAAAACATAAAAGGTATTACTTTACTTTCTTTTAATTTAACCTAATAGTGATTTCACTAAAATTTTTTGTAGGTTAGATGCTCCAATATTGGTGGATGAACCACCCATGAACATCAGTATGCATGCATCATCTTAGCATATTAAGTCTTAATTCATAGTGAATCTAGCTCTTCATCACTAATTTCCTTGAAGCCAGCTGAGGCACATCATATTGTTGACTTCTCATCAAGAGATGTCTTGCTCAAGCCAATGTTGCAGCTCATTGACACCTCGTGCTCCCAATTTAAGGAGAAGTAAGTCATTTTTCATTCAACTCCTTCTATATACATAAAATCACCTATTCATTTAATTACGCTCACATTCTCATATTTCTCACATGCAGAGGTGATAGCGTATTCACGGCTAGGAATATCATCATTGCGCAAGGTCATATTGATGAGTTGCTGACATGTCAGTATCTGTCAGATGCACATATCGATGCATTCACCTTTTTATTGACCGAGAAGTACTCGCTATGTCATGGGCTATATGTCCTATATCTGTATATTTCGTGCATGCACTGGGTAAGTTACTCCACAGAACTTAGGGTAATACGATCCATTCCTAGTTTAGATAGTTAGAAGCCACTAATTATAAACTTTCTCTTCACTTCTTGCAGAGTTATGTTAAATATGGCCTATAAAAGGAAAGCAAAATGTTCATCCAGCATATCATTGCAGATAGTGTTTCAAAGGCTGAGTTACTCTTACTTTCAATTATAAATAATCAGCATTGAAAAATCCTGATCAAGCATACTAAGCAAGGGGCTTGGTATTTTTATGATTCATTGTCAAACCCAACTCATAAGGTCATTCTCCCTGAGATTGTAAGAATTGTTCTCGTTTCAGTTTGCCTAAAGTGCATATTTTGTGCCTAATTATTGACTATATTTTACTATTTATATCAAATTACTTGTCAAAGATTGGTTTTCCGAAGATATCCCACATAATGGCCAATCAAAGCTACTAGTCCAAGAAAATAGTATGAGATGTTTAAATACATGGCAAAATCAAAGAAACCTCCAATGATCGGCACACCAAGATTGGCCAAAGAAGATGAATTGCTGTAGAGTTCGCTATCTTCTATTTGGGTATGAAAAAATGATTTAACAAATGTTGAATTTAAGTTTGATATATTGGAAATTAATTGCTTTAGAAATGTATCGTGGTGTGTTTATGGATGTCATTAAAAGCTATTATTTCCACTTTTAAACCCTTTCTAGAGATACCATGTCTAGTAGATTCCATATTTAGTAGATAACATGTGTGGAGCTTTAGGACTCCTTTTTATTTTTTTAGCCTCTTTAACTGTTTGGATATAATATATTCAAGACATGGCCTTATAAGCCTTGTAGGTTGCTTGATGCTTGTTGGTTTGGATTTATGTGTACTATGTGTACTTTAGAGTACAAACTATTTTCTCATTTTTGTTTTACATTTGTTGGCTTTGGAGAGAATATGTTTAATAGATTTCATTAGAATTTGAGTAATTTGGTTTTGATTTGCATATTTCTATACTCTCTTTCTGAGTACGCAATTTCTTTTTTTTTTTCATGATTTTTGGCTTGTTTGGAGAGACTATGTTTATTAGATTCCATTAGAAGTAATTTGAAGGTTGATTGGTTGGTTTTGGGGGCAAATTTGTATGTGTACTCTCTGTACTCTCTTGAGAGTATAACTTATTTTTTCAATTTTTTCCAGCTTTTGTTGGCCTATTTGGAGAGAATATATTTAATAGATTCCATGACAAGGTGTTTGGAGCCTGAATTTTAGCTATTTTGAGCTTTGAAGGTATTCTCATGAGAGTACAAACTATTTTCTCATTTTTTTCCCTAGATTTTTGGCTTTGTTAGAGAATATGTTTACTAGATTCCATTACAGTTGTTTGGAGCCCAAATATTAGCTTTTCAGCTATTTTGTAGGTGTACTCTACTCTCCAAGAGTACGGACTATTTCCATTTTTTCACTATATTTACTAGAGAGAATATATTTATTACATACCATTTGAAGTAATTTGGATGTTGCTTTTTATTTTTGTAAGTGTACTCAGACCAGAGAATACAAATCATTTTCTCATTTTTTTTTTCTAAATTTTTTTTCCTGTTTAGAGAGAACATGTTTAAAAGATTCCATTATAGGTTGTTTGGAGCCAGAATATTAGGTTTTTTTAGCTATTTTGTAATTGTACTCTCTGTACTCTCCTCAGAGTAATGTGAATTTATTTTATCTTTTTCACTTTTTCTGGCCTGTTTGAAGAAAATATGTTTATTACATACCATTTGTAACAATTTGGAGGCTCATGGGTAGCTTTTTTCAATAGTTTGGCATGTGTACTTTCTATACTCTCATGAGAGTACACACCATTTTCTCATTTTTTTTTTCAGATTTTTTTGCTTGTTTAGAGAGAATATGTTTAATAGATTCCATTACAGGTTATTTGGAGCATGAATATTAGCTTTTTTTTAGCTATTTTGCAATTATACTCTCTATATTCTCCTGAGAGTACAAACTATTTCCTCTCTTTTTTCACTTTTTCTAGCCTATTTGGAGAAAATATGTTTATTACATATCATTTGAAGCAATTTGGGGGCTGATAGGTAGCTTTTTTCAACAGTTTAGCATGTGTGCTCTTTGTACTCTCATGAGAGTACATACCATTTTCTCATTTTTTTTTTCAGATTTTTTTGTCTATTTAGAGATAATATGTTTAATAGATTCCATTACAAGTTATTTGGAGCCTGAATATTAGCTTTTTGAGCTATTTTACATTGTACTTTTGTACTCTCCTTAGAGTCCATAGCTTTTTTCATCTGTTTGATATGTGTACTCTCTCTAGACTCATGAGAGTGCAGATCATTTTCTCATTTTTTTTTAGATTTTTTGTCTATTTAGATAGAATATGTTTAATAGATTCCATTACAGGTTATTTGGAGCCAGAATATTAGGTTTTTTTAGCTGTTTTGTAGTTGTACTTTCTATACTCTTCTAATAGTACAGACTATTTTCTCTTTTTTTTCACTTTTTATGGGCTATTTGGAGAAAATATATTTATTACATACCATTTGAAGAAATTTGGAGGCTGATAGGTAGCTTTTTTCAACATTTGGATGTACTCTCTCACTCATGAGAGTACGCACCATTTTTTTTTCATTTTTTCTAGATTTTTTTGTCTGTTTAGAGAGAATATGTTTAATAGATTCCATTAAAAGTTATTTGGAGTCTAAATATTAGCTTTTTTGAGCTATTTTGTATTTGTATTCTCTCCTAAGAGTGACTATTTTCTTTTTTTTTCTATTTTGGAGAAAATATGTTTATTACATACCATTTGAAGCAATTTGGAGGCTAATGGGTAGCTTTTTTTTAGCAGTTTGGCATGTGTAATTTATACTCTCATGAGAGTACATATCATTTTCTCATTTTTTTTCCAAATTTTTTTGTCTGTTTAGAGAGAATATGTTTAATAGATTCAATTACACGAGCCTGAATATTAGCTTTTTTGAGCTATTTTGTAGTTGTACTATTTGTACTCTCCTGAGAGCATAAACTATTTTCTCATTTTTTTTCATTTTTTCTGGCCTATTTGGAGAAAATATGTTTATTACATATCATTTGAAGCATGAGATTTTAGCTAGCTTGACATGTGTACTCTTTGTACTCATATGAGAGTACAGATTATTTTCACATTTTTTTCTCGGCTTTCTTGACTTGTTTGGAAAGAATATGTTTAATAGATTCCATTACAGGTTGTTTGAAGCCTAAATATTAGCTTTTTTTGAGTTATTTTGCAGGTGTACTCTCTGTACTCTCATGAGAGTACAGACAATTTTCACATTTTTTTCAACTTTTTGGCCTGTTTGGAGAGAATATGTCTAATATATTCCATTACAAGCTGTTTAGAGCCTAATTGTCAGCTTTTTTGAGCTATTTTGTATGTGTACTCTCTGTACTCTCTTAAGAGTACATACTATTTTCTCATTTGTTTTCACTTTTTTTGGCCTGTTTGAAAAAAATATATTTATTACATACCATTTGAAATAATTTGGAGGCTGATGGGTAGCTTTTTTTAGCTATTTTATAGGTGTACTCTCTATACTCTCATGAGAGTATAGACTATTTTCTCTCTCTTTTTTCACTTCTTTTGGTCTGTTTGAAGGAAATATGTTTAGTACATACCATTTGAAGCAATTTGGAGGATGATGGGTAACTTTTTTGAGCAATTTGGCATGTAATTCTACTCTCAGAGTACGATTATTTTTTATTTTTTTTCAATATCTTTGGTCTATTTGGAGAAAATATGTTTATTACATACCAATTGAAGTAATTTGGAGGCTGATATGTAGCATTTATCAGTAGTTTGGCATGTGTATTCTATGTACTCTCATGAGAGTACTGATCATTTTCTCATTTTCTTCTAGAATTTTTGGTATGTTTGGAGAGAATATATTTAATATATTTCTTTATAAGTGTTTGGGGCCTCATTGTTGACTTTTTTGAGTTATTTTGCAGGTGTAATCTATGTACTCTCCTGAGAGTACATACTATTTTCTCATTTTTTTCCGAGATTTTCTCATTTTCTATTTTATTTGACACTGATTATAATTTGAAATAAAATAAATTTGAAATAATAGAAATGTATTTGAAGTTTTAATAAATAATACATTAAAAATAGTTATTTTTTAAAAAAATTACATTAAAAATATTTTGAATATTTCTAAAACTATACTTTGTTTGTAAAAATAGCAATAAATGATATAGTACACATAAACTAATTAATTGAATTTTTAAATATAAAATATCAAATTTAAGATGAAAATATGTAAACGCAATTGTGGATACATTTTTTGGGCTTTATAAAATACGTGCGTAATAAGAGCAGTACCGTTTAGTCAAACTAATTTGAATCCAAACTTACAATAATTTCGATCATGTCTTATAAATATCGTGCGTGTTAAGAGTAATTCCATTTACTCCTACTAATTCGGATCAAAGCTGAAAATCATGTTTTATTTTATTATGTTTTCTTTTCTTTTTTTTTAAAGGAAACTAGTTTAAGAGCACTACCATTTACCGAAACTCATATCACAGTCCAATATATTCTAATAATTTATTAAATATTATTTATTATTTTGCTCAGATAAATAAAATTTAATTAAAAGTTCTACAAAAATTCAAAAAATTCTCTTTCGAATCTAATTGGCTTCCTGGTAGATTTTACGGGCTATTTTGCACTTGTACTCTGTGTACTCTCATGAGAATGCACCTACTTTTTGGCATTTTTTTCAGCATTTTCACCAATTCTTTCATTCAAATTGGGAGTTCGAGACCTTTGCATGTGTACTCTCTTTACTCTCCAGAGAGTATACCCCTTTTTCACCATTTCTACCAGTTCTTTGGCCCTGTTTGCAGATAAAATAGTTTGTAGATGCAAATGCAAGCACTTTGGCAGTTCTTTTGTCGATTTTAGGGGTTGTTTAACATGTGTACTCTCTGTAATCTCTAGAGAGTACACCCCATTTTCCCCATATCTGCCAGTTGCTTGGCCCTGTTTGTAGATAAAATAGTTTATAGATGCAAATGCAAATTGTTTGGAGGTTCTTTTGCCACTTTTAGTTGTTTATATATATATGTCTCTCCAGAGTACATTTTTCCATTTAAATTGTGTAGATAAAATAGTTAGATGCAAATGAAAGCTGTTTGAAGGTTCTTTTGCCGATTTTAGGGGTTGTTTATCACGTACTCTATGTACTCTCCAGATAGTACAACCCATTTTTTCCTTTTCTACCAGTTATTTGGCCCTGTTTGCAGATAAAATAGTTAGTATATGCAAATGCATTGGGGTTCTTTTATCGATTTAAGGGTTGTTTAGCACATGTACTCTATACTCTAGAGCACACCCTATTTTCCCCTTTTCACTTATTTGGCTCACAGATAAAATAGTTAGTATATGCAAATGCAAGCTATTTGAGGTTCTTTTGTCGATTTAGGGTTGTTTAGACGATACTCTCAACTCTCCAGAGTACACTCCATTTTTCTCTTTTATGTCAAATGATCTACCTTATTTGCAGATAAAAAATGTAGAAGATGCAAATAGAAGGTGTTTGGAGGTTGTTTCGCATGTTTGGAAATAAAACGTTCAATAAAATTTGGTTATAGAACGCTAAATCCATTGATGGGAATTTTCAGTGGTTTATACTACAAAATATCACCACCACATTAAAAACAAATCCAGCAGATGTCGAAGTACAATGAATATTCACCAAGTATAATATACTATCTACTAACTGACACATTTTCACCAAATCGACATTAAAGTATGTATATAGTAAGAACACACAACTAAATGATATCATGCATTGAAATATTTTCTAATGATATCCATCATCGCCTAAAAACTTTAAATGATGATTGATTGTTGAGCTAGAGTTAAATTCCTAGAATAGAACATCGTATTAGTTGATGATATGTAATAGAATGATTGACGGGTTTTCCATGCATACCTTTGAAAAGCACTGCATAAGAAAAAATGTCAATGGGTGACTCTACATGTTCTCCACCCCTGGGATTGTTCTTTGGTCTCCAAATAATAAAAGTAGGATGGTTTAAAGTTTAAAAGCAATATATAAATATTATAACTTTAGAGGCAAATAGAAAATTACTCTTGACTTTCTTAGTTCTCTCCCAATATCCCTTAATTTGAAACACCCTTTGGTGGTAGCTTAACTAGATCCTTTAAAACATCATTTCCTTTATCTATTATGGTACTTCTTCTTCTTAACTAATTGAAGGTGAATTCTCATAATATAGAGTCGACATTATCAAATAATTTTTTAAAGGATCCAAGCATATACTTCTTAGCTATCTTATTACTATGTGCCCTAGTGCTTATTTGATATGCATATCGACTGATGTGATTTCGAAAAATAATGACAGTTTCATTTTCATCATTATCTTGCACATCTTTTAAGCTCTTGTAAAATCAAAGTAGATATCTCTTTACTCGGTTGATCATCGCATGAGAAGATACTTATGAATGCACAATATCTTCCTGACTAAGAACTCGGATGCAGTGTACAAAGCAATCCCATCATTTCAAATTTTATAACTACAAGTTATTTTGGCATGTCTTATCGAAATGGAGTTCATGTCTTGGAAGCATATTTATTCTCTAAGTTTCTAACCAAATACTCCATGGGATTGTCATCTGACACATTTGTTGCTAATCCTAACTCCATGCAAAATTCTTCCTCAGACATTGTATAAAGCTTTCTTGTGTAAAATATATTGGCTTGTTTTAGAATTGGACTGGTCTTAACAAGAGGAACAATTGCTAACTGGCTATACTTGAAATCTTCATCATGTTCATTCAGGCACCATGTGTTTATAACCTTCTCCAATCCCAAGAAACAATCTATGATTGAACTTGTTGGTTTAGAGATTCCATGACATACATCATTTGTGGACTCACTACATTGCGTTGATAAGATTCTTATACAGAATGAGTCTTTGCAGAATGCAGTGGACCACTTACATCTAATTTTATAAAGCTCAAATAGCCAAACATGATTATGCAAATTGCCTTCATCTAGCATTGTAGACCAAGCTTGCTCAAACTCTTCCTATGAGTCACACTTGCTCATGCATGTATAGAATAAACTTTGTACTATATTATTACTATTAAAGCAATGTACCTTCGAAGGAGCTTTCTTCGAAATATGCCATTGGCACAACCTATGACGAGTATGCCGTAATGCAATCTCGATAGCTCTCGTCATTGCCTAATCTTGATCAGTGAATATTGTTATAGGATGTCTGTCACTCATTAATCGGAGAAATATCTTGAATGGCCAGGTGAATGACTCAATTGTCTCTTCCGGAAAGGCTACTCCAAATAAGACATTTTGTTAGTGATGATTCACCCAACAAAAGAACACAAGATTATATTTATTGAGTCGATAGCTTGTATCAAAATTATGACATACCCAAAATAATCATATTAACATTGACATGTCATTGCTCCAAAAAACCTAACCAAGCAATGACTCATCAACTTGGACATCCCATGAAAACATCTCATCTTTTGCTTGCATTTCTCAACAGTTGTATTAATACATTACTATCACCATTAAATCCTCAATCTTTTTTTCTTTTGGATAAAATTGAAAACATCTCTTTTTTGAAGCTAATATTCTCCACACTTCACTTTCCTCACTAGCTAAGCAGCTTTAATTCGCCTCTATCATTGTCTTCAACACAACTTTCTCATCATTGATGCATATGTATAATCGAGAAGATGTAGGTCACTCGGCTTTGCCAATTAATGAATAAGACTTTCTATATATTTTAACCTTCTAATTATCATCTAAATCAATAAAATCTAATCATGGAACAAACACTCCTTGTATCTATTTGAATTTGGGGCTTTAGATTGATAGCTTTCTTCAATTGCACATAAAAATCCTTTGATTTTAATTTTTTAGAGTTAATAACTAGTATGATCCTTCCTAACACCAAAACCACCATGTATAATCACGATAGTGTATAATGCCTCTATTTCATTGTGAATAGTGGTGGAGTTTTTCACATTTGGGTCATTACATAACGGCCATCATCGCACGCCATTTACCTCATTCACGCTAAACACAAATATGTCACATGCAAAATAGCTCCAAAATAAGAAAATGGGGTACTCTCATGAGAGTATAGAGTCCACATGCAAATCGCCTCAAAATTAACGAATCGCCTCCAAATTGCTTCAATGGAATCTAATAAATATATTCTCCAAACATGCCAAAAAATAGAAAAAGATCAAATAGTCTACTCTCATGAGAATACAGAGAGACATGCAAATCCTCAAAATTGATCACCCAAATTACTTTAATGGAATCTATTAAACATATTCTCTAAACAGCCAAAAAATCTAAAAAAATTAAAATGGAGTGTCTTGTCATGAGTACAAAGAGTACACATGCAAATCTGCCCTCAAAATCAACTAATTAGCCTCCAAATAGCTTCTGATGATATCTATTAAACATATTCTCTCCAAACAGGCCAAAAAATGTGAAAAAAAATGAAAAAATAAGCTGTACTCTCAAGAGAGTACATAGAGTACACATGCAAATCTGTCCCTAAAACTAACCAATGAGCTTCCAAATTGCTTCTAATGGAATCTATTAAACATATTCTCTCCAAACAGGCCAAAAAAGTTTTAAAAAATGAGAAAATAGGGCATACTCTCATAAGAGTACAGAGAGTACAAATACAAAATATCCTTAAAAACTAACTAATCATCCTCCAAATTACTTCTAATGGAATCTGTTAAATATATTCTCTCCAAACAAGCCAAAAAATCTATAAAAATGAGAAAATATGGTGTACTCTCATGAGAGTACAGAGACTATATATGCAAAACTCTAAAACTAACCAAGCCTCCAAATTGCTTCTAATAATCTATTAAATATTCTCTCCAAAGCCAAAAAATCTAGAAAAAATAAGAAAATGAGGTGTACTCATGAGAGTATGAGAGTACACATACAAATCTTATATCAACCAATCGGCCTCCAAATTACTTCTAATAGAATATATTAAACATATTCTCTCCAAACAGGCCAAAAGCTAAGAAAATGGGGTGTACTCTTATGAGAGTACAAAGAGTACAGATGCAAAACACTCCTAAAAACTAATCAATCAACCTCCAAATTACTTCTAATGGAATCTATTAAATATATTTTCTCCAAACAGGCCAAAAAATCTGAAAAAAAAAGAGAGAAAATGGAGTGTACTCTCATGAGAGTATAAAGAGTACACATGCAAATCTATCCCCAAAACTAACCAATCAGCCTCCAAATTACTTTTAATGGAATCTATTAAACATATTCTCTCCAAGCAGACCAAAATATGAAAAAAAAATTAGAAAATGGGGTGCACTCTCATGAGAGTACATAGAGTACATATGCAAATATGCCCCCAAAATTGATCAATCAACCTCAAAATTACTTCTAATTGAATCTATTAAACATATTCTCTCCAAACAGGCCAAAAAATCTGAGAAAAAAATTGAGAAAATGGGGTGTACTCTCATGAGAGTATAAATAGTACACATGCAAATTTGCCCCCAAAACTAACCAATCAGCCTCCAAATTACTTCTAATAAAATCTATTAAATATATTCTCTCCAAACACGCCAAAAATTTGGAAAAAAATGAGAAATATGTACTAGATTACATAGAGTACACATGTAAAAAATCACCAATCGCCTCCAAATTTCTTAAACATATTCTCCAAACATGCCAAAAAATTGTAAAAAATGAGAAAATGAAATGTACTCTCACAGAGTACACAATCTCAAAACTAACCAATCATCAAAATTACTTCTAATGGAATCTATTAAACATATTCTCTCCAAACATGCCAAAAAAAATTTAGAAAAAATGAGAATGGTACTCTTCAGAGTACAAAGAAAGTACATAAAATATATCCCCAAACCAACCAATCACCTCTTACTTCTAATATAATCTATTAAACATATTCTCTTCAAATAAGCTAAAAAATCTAACAAAGATTGAGAAAATAATATGTACTCGTGAGAGATGATAATGATACAAATCAAAAAATTAATTGAGCCTCCAAACACAGTAATGACATCTACTAAACACATTATATCCAAAAGGTCAAAATCTGAAAAAAAGATAAAATGGGTTGTAATTTCATGAGACGTATGATACATACAAAAAAAAGCTCTAAAATAAGCAAAGTCCTCTTGCAAAGAACTCCTAATAGTGTAGAAAATATACATTAAATAAAAGAATTTTAAAGAATATCACTAATAAACTCTAAAAAAACTGTATATATAAAACGATTCAGAAAATTTATAGATGTATTTTTATATAATACATCATCCGCTAAATTGTTTGTAATATCATCAAGGCCACAACTTCTAAATTCGTTCTCCATCTTAACGGTTCTTCCTGAAAAACGAAATGAGATTTTTTGTTTCTCTCTTTGAGCTTAGTTTGTCTGAAAAAAAAAACATATTATGCCCTAAATCTATTTATATATTTCTTTTAAATTTATCCCGCGCATTCAAATATTATTTCTCTCACTGTTTTAACGGGTCTGAGCAAATAACATAAATGATCAAAGATCAGTTACAGCACTGTTAAGTAAAAAAATACTATATTTATATATTAAATAGATGTTGCGTAGTGATTGAATGTAAAACTGTATCGAGTAATATTTTCTCAACTTCGTCACAATATGCGCATTAAAATTTCAACGGAACAAGAAGCGATGGTTTTTTTGGCTTTTTGTCATTTTGTCCACCTCTAATCATATATTTACATTTCACAATTTTTTTTTGTGCCAATTTCTCCATCGCCACGTTACGTAGACTCTAATTGTTAACTATAAAAGAGAAGAAAATTACAAGTTCGAAATTTGCTGCAATGGACGTTCTTCTCCTGCAGAATATTTCTTCTGGAACTCTGATAACGCCGGCCCTCATCACCGCTCTCATCGCCGGCGCTGCTGCCGCTTTTAGCCATCTGTCATCACCAAGAGCCACTGAACTTTCCACCTAGTAATCTCTCTCTCTCTCTGCATATATATATATACTCTGACAAGCTCGTTCTCATGAACTATTATTCTACTCGACACAATACTAGCCTTATTGATGTTCTACCCCAGATGAGTTCTTGTTACAAACTTCTCTTCTAGTTCACACAACATTAGTCCCAATGACACAACTCCAATGAGGTCTTTTCAAAAAAAGCTATTATGTGTTGAATTCAACATCAATGGTAATGTGGTCAGACAACTAAGAAACATAAATTAAATATTATATTTAATTTATATTTTATCGAAGACCTAATTTAATATTCGGATACAAAATTGTATTCGAACAACACACATAATATTTTCTCATTTTTATGAGCTTATCTTCTCGTTCAAACGCACTAGATCTTATTAATGTCTTCCCCAACAAATTTTGTTGCCAACTTCTTTTCTAGTTCACAAGCTGTTGTTCCCGACAGTGCTTACCCGATGAGCCCCCATGATGAACTCTTCTCCTTCACATGCCATTGATAATGACTATGCCATCAATACCTTCCCCTACCGAGCAAACGCAAGTTCAAGCTAAATTCAAATCAACTCGACCTCAAACTAGTTTGACAAAACTTCAAATCAAGTTCAAATCAACTCGACTTCATACTACTTTGAGATAACTTCAACTTCAAATAATTCTTAAAATAATAGATTATCTCTCATTGAAGATAATTTTGTCCAAAATGAACTTTCAAACAAATATTCAATGTTAATATTTTTTTAATATGATTATAATTAAAATGATAACCAATAATAAAAAACAATAAGAAATGATTTGGGGAGCTGGTTTGTGAATTGAAATATTATTTCTTGATGTTTGTTGTATAGTTGTACCTGGATTGCCTTTGCTGGGGAACCTGCTACAGTTGAAGGAGAGGAAGCCCTACCTTACCTTTGCAAGATGGGCTGAGGCTTATGGCCCCATATACTCAATAACTTTGGGGAGTTCTTCAATGGTGGTTCTCAATTCAGCTGAATTAGCTAAAGAGGTATTCTTCTTCCTTTTTAAATTAGGTTTTTTTTTTAACAAAAAGTATTTATAAAAGCTTTCATAGGCTTAAATCTCTTCTAGTTTTAGAATTTATGATATTTTTTTTTTTTGTTAAAGGGAGTTGTTTTGAATCTTAATTAGGTTAAATTTACAAGGTGTTGAAGGATGCAGTTTGGAAAGAAAAAAAAATTAGGTTAAGATATTATAACACAAGTTTAGTTAGGTTGAGGTTTATAGGTTTTTTTTTTTTTTTTTTTTGAGATGTGTTATAAATTTTAAAAAAAACTTACATATATTTACATATCTAATATCTAAAATTTAAAATTCACAGATATTTTTTCTATGAATAAAAATTATATTTCACTTTAAAAAATTAATAAAGATAATATTTTTTATGCAAGTGTTATTTATGTAAACGTTAAAATTTAAGTATTTGATATATCAATATATAAGAAAAGATTAATGTAGCTCCAATGACAGATAAGATTAAAGAGTCTTCTCAAATAATTTGATGATATAAACATCAACCATCCAATGATTTAATTAAAATAGTAGATATATAATATTCATTTTATATTAAGAAAGACCGAAATAGACTGAATAAAACTTGATTAAAATGTATGAAAAATAACTTTAATTTATTAAAATTAAAAAGATATTTCATTATAATAAATTATTTCTTTAAAAAATATTTTAAATATTTTATTATTTTCAATTGCCCAACTTTTAAATAGCCATCTTTATTTTTATTAGATAAATTAAGATTATAATTCTCCATAATCAAATCATAATAAAATATGCACCAATGATAATAAGATAACAATAAAAAATAGATTTACATACATACCACCGAATTCTTATGTATTTATACATTTAATACTCAAATTTAATATCAATCAAAATATCATCATCATTAATATATATATATATATATATATATATATATATATATATATATATATATATATTCAAGTATAAAAAAATACTATATAAAAATAAATATCTAACTTCGAATGTTAGATATATAAATACATAAAAATTGTGTGATATTTATATAAATCTTCTTTAAAAAAATCCTTTCTAATACCAAAAAAGTGATTATGAAACTTACTAAATTTTGCACTGCATCATCTGATTTATTGAAGAAAAAAAAAGATAAATTTTGATATAATTGCAATGAAAAAAAAACTTTAGAACAAATTCTACATTTATTACATCAATTATCAAAAATAAATAAATAAAATAAAATTTATATTTTGCAGGCTCTAGTCACCAAATTCTCATCCATATCAACCAGGAAGCTTTCAAATGCTGTGTCAACTATCACTTCAAATAAAGCAATTGTAGCCACATGTGACTATGGAGAATACCATAAAATGGCCAAGAAATACATTCTTTCAGGTGTCTTGGGAGCAAATGCCCAGGTTTTTAATCAAATATTTAAAGAATCTAATCCTCTTTTATTTACTTCTTCCATATAAAATTATAGTCTCCAGACTATTTGCATATGATCAATTTAATCTTTTGATCGTATAAGATTGATCCAAAATGATCCCTCATGTAGAAATAATGACACAAAATTGATCTCCACTAAGTCCCTCAACTACACAAAATTGGATCCTAACCTCGAGGAACCATTTTGGATCAATTTTGTATAGTTAAGGGTTAAATTGAAGAAACGTGATACTCTATAACAAAATTGGTCACTTGAAAATAGCCGGGAGACCATTTTGAGATTTAAAAACTTACTGAAATAGCTCTTTCTATTATCTATATCAGAAGAGAAATCATCATCACAGGGATGCTATGATAGAGAATGTTGTGGCCAGATTGTCAGCTAAGATCAATGGCGAAGATTGTAGTTTGGTTGAACTCAGAGAACCATTTCAATTTGAGCTGTTTCAATTGGCCCTAAAACAAGTAAATCTCATCCTATTCAAATCTTATAAGAGATTTTTACAAATCAACAACTTAATTCATATGTATTTACAATTTTTTGAACTGTCGGATATTTCCATGTACTACGATCAAATCATTGAAAATTTTACAAAGATGAAAAATATGGGTTGAGCATCTATATGAATGTCAATTTGAAGAAAAAAAATTGAGGTTGAAGGTGATTGATCTATAAATATATAAGAATTGAGTATAAAAAAAACCCCATCATATAACTCAAGACCTATTAAATCTTATAAAACAAGCTGAACACTGTTGTTTTTCAGAGTTTAGGCAAGGATGTGGACTCTATTTATGTGAAAGAACTTGGGGTGACAGTTTCAAAGAAAGAGATGCTTCAGATCTTAGTTTTTGATCCACTGGTAGGAGTTCTTGAGGTTGACTGGAGGGATTTCTTTCCATATTTGAGCTGGATTCCTAATAAGAGCATGGAAAAAAAATAACGGCATGCTAAAAGAGCGAACGTAAGTTGATTGACGAGCAAAGAGAACGGATTAAAGGGAGAGGTTTGCCTTTAACTAATCACTCATTTCAAGTACTCACATATTTTACTTGGCATAATAATGAGTACTACAACAGGAAATTAGCTGCTATTTGGATTACGTCAGAAGAAAGCACATTAATGAAGAGAGATCATTGACCGGGAGGCAATTGAGTCATCTGATACCACAATGGTTGCAACTGAGTGGGCAATGTATGAAATTGCTAAGAATCCAACAAAACAGGTATGAAACATAATGATTTTTATTGTTCTCCTATTAAAAGTTACCTCCAGAACTCTAATCCCATCTTCTCTTCTCAGGATCGTCTTTATCAGGAAATACAGAATGTATGTGGATCAGAGAAGATGACAGAGGAACATCTTCAATACTTGAGATATCTAAATGCTGCTTTCCATGAAACCCTCAGGCTTCACTCTCCGCTCTATCATCCCTCCAAGATATGTTCATGAAGATACACTTTGGTGGATACATTCGCTGGACGATGTGATTCCTTCGCCACCTTTCTGATTCTGCGACGAATATATTTCTTCCCTTTTGAAGTTTTATGATTAGTGCTTATAAATGTGTTATTTAACTCGAACAATGTGTCACAGATCATCATTAATCTGTACGCATGCAATATGGATAAGAAGGATTGGGAGGAACCAGAAGAATGGAGGCCTGAGAGGTTCCTTTCAGACAAGTATGAACAAATGGAGATGCACAAGACGATGGCTTTCGGAGGAGGAAAGAGGGTGTGTGCGGGATCTCTTCAGGCAATGGTAATCTCTTGCACAGCCATCGGTCGACTAGTGCAGGAGTTCGAGTGGAAGTTGGAGGAAGGGGAAGAAGATGACATAGATACCTTTGGGCTTACGACGCATAAGCTCCATCCGATGCAGGCATATGTGAGGCCAAGGGGATCGTGCGGTTCAAAGCAAAAATCTTAAGTGTGATCCTTATTGGTCTTCCCACATTGGATCATCTAAACTTTAGAGACATGCATGTGTGTATGCTTAAGTGAATAAATTTAGTTATGAGTATGTTTCTGAACTAGTTTGTCAACAGGTAAGTTTTCTACGGGAAAATAGTTCCTGGTGTGGATGGCAATATTAATGATTCCAATGTGATTGACGGTTGTCATTTATGGCTTTTTAGTATTATTCCTTATTTCTCATATCATTTGATGCTAAAGTGATAGACATTGAAGAAAGAAATAAGCACAAGTACACAGAAAAAGAAGAATAGTTAGACAACAAAAAAAACGCAATAAAAAATAAGTAAATAAAAAGGCCAAAAAAAATTAAAAAAGAGGCCTTTCTACTCGCACTATTGACTCCGATGCTATAGCAATACAAATTGTTGAACTTTTAATCTAAGGTTCAGAACTAACTGTGGGGAAAATAATTAGATGGTGATGGTTATTAGAAAAAACATATGAGAAATAGGAATATAGTTATCAAACATAAGGATCAACTTGATAGCTCATCGCAAGCCATTAGAGGCTTATAGGAAGTAAAATCAGCAACTATAACAACAAAAATAACAGTAGCCATAACATCTGCAACAACCCCAATAGCAATCACGACACGACCAACAGCACAAACAACCCCAAATATAACTCCAGCCTCCTCTACAAAAATTCCTCAAAAAAGCAAAGATTACTCTTCATACATGCTCAGCTACAATAAATTTCACAACAATAGAAAGATCATGGAATGCAAACTCACAAATCATTTTTCGTGCTACCTAAATCATTTATAATTACATTCTCTAATCTTACTGAAGTTACGATACAGCAATCTAAAAGATCATAAATTCAGTAATTGCAAATTTGAATGAAACCAATTTAAGGTAACCTGATTCCTGTTGATAAAAAGACATTTTAAAAAATAATCATTTTAAAAATATATCTTCAGTACAATCATTCTCTGAACTCACCTAGCATTTGCAGAATGGTTTCTAAATAATGAACCAAAATGTAAAAAGGAGAATCAGCCGCAACTGTGTTCCAAAAAATTTCCTATTACATTTGCTCTTTGGCATGGAAAGAAATTATTCCGCTGCTTGTTTTAACGTTTCACATATCTATGTGCTCCTCAGTCTCATCATAAATCCATGTCATCCATTTGTGGCATTCGACTAGCTGCAGGGTTAGTTTTCCCCTCTTCCAGATCTACCACTACTACTTCAGTGGCTGTAAGTAGAACCGAGACACTAAAAATCCAACATAATCACCTGTTATTAATGGAGTACTTATGCAGAAGAAAAATGGCGATGAAATTTACCTCACGGCATCTACTAGCGCAGTCCTTATGACTTTAAGAGGATCAATAATTCCAGCCTTCACCATGTCAACATACTCACCTGTGGCCATTAACAAATAAAAAAGTTCTAAATCAACACATTAGAAATCACAGGAAATAAATCTCCATAGCAGTGAATCTGAAACAGGTAGCTAACAAAGGCATTTTAAGACCTTGGTTCGGTTATTAACAGCAGTGTATTTCATACGCAAAAACAACAACAATTACTAATAAGAATCCAGGAACAAAAAATTTAAGAACAGCAAGTAGATTGCAGGTCATGAAGAGATAGACTAAGTAGCAAACTATGAGTTATATTTCATGCAATAATGATCAGAAATCAACTGCCATTCAAATACAAAAAAAGCACCTGTAGCAGCATCATAGCCAAAATTAAGGTCATGTTGTTCTAGAAGTTTGCCAATAACTACTGCACCATCCACAGCTGCATTTGCAGCAATTGTATAAGCAGGAGCCTGCAAGAAAACATATTGTTAGTTTGGAAAATTTTGGTAGCTTTAACATTTACAAATCACGAGATTAACCTTTAAGGCTTTCTGAATGATTTGAACTCCAATTTTCTCGTCACTGTTCTTGGTTGGGATTCTTTCTAACTCCCTTGTAGCGTATAAAAGAGAAACACCGCCGCCTAAAAAAAGTAATATTTAAGAATGAAGTAACAAAATCCGACTACCAACACCAAAATTAAAATAATAATAATAAAAACTCACCCGGAACAATACCCTCTTCCACAGCTGCTTTTGCTGCATTCAGAGCATCTGTAACCCGATCCTTTTCTCACGAACTTCAGTCTCACTGGCTCCACCAACCTGCAAACAAACACGTACATGGTGATCACTTAAGCATGGTTCAAATGAAAATGTTTAAAAATAATTACATACCTTAATAACAGCAACACCTCCAGAAAGCTTAGATAACCGTTCTTGTGCTTTCTCTTTGTCAAACATAGCAGTACTTTTCTCAATTGTTGTCCTAAGCTGTTGAACATGTCAGTGTGAGCTGTTATGTAAGATCAAAGTAGTTGATTCAGAAAAGACAAGGTCTTTAGCTCAAAATATACATCCATATCAAAGTAAAAATGATTGTTTCTCCTTACGTTGCCTTGAACTCTTAGTACTTCCCAAAATGCAATAACAACGCATGATCCACAAACATAAACTTGAGATGCAATCATGCAATCATCAATGCCAATCACGAATTCAATACATAATACAAAATCTCATGCTGAAGCAAAGAGGGCTACTTTCAATTGTTGACTACAAGGTCAAAGAGACAGAGTAGCAATAAACTCATGAAAGAAAATTTTCTTTTGGTCTAGACTGCCCAGGAATGTGGAGAGACATATACGGTAGCACAAAGCATGTCAAATAATCAAGACTCAGGCGCAGAACATAGGTTTATATACCCCAATTATTATTTCAGAGTTATCATTGGTGGATGTGAGTATAGATTTCATTATGGATCTACCATGAATGCAGCAAAATAAGGATTCTATTATGTTGGTAGCCAGCCATTTTTCTAAGATGACAACCTTATACCATGCTATAAGATGATGAATGCCTCACACATTATTGATTTGTATTTTAGGGAGATAATTTGTCTTCATGGTGTGCTCAAAACCATTACTTCAAACAATGATGTGAACTTCCTAAGAAATTTATGGAGGATGATATGAGGTTAGCTGGGTAAGAAGCTCCACTTTAATTCACACTTCATCCTTAGACAAAGGGACAAATAAATATTAATAGTGAACCAAAGTTTAGAAAATCTTCTCAAGTGTTTTGTAAGCAAAAACATAATGTAGCAGGACTTCAATCTTCCCTAGGTTAAGTTCACCTACAATCGATCCACAAGTCAATCCACAGGTCACAATCCTTTCGAGGTAGTTCATGTGCGGAATCCTCTCATTTATGCGGAGTTGACGCCCATCCTCTCAACCATTAAGCCTAATATAAATGCAGAGGCTACAGTCAAAGAGATTTAGGCCATACATGAGCATGTGAAGAAAGAAACTATCAAGCAGAATACCATGTACAAGAAGTAGGCTAATAAGTCCCGAAAGGTCATGATTTTCAGAGGAGATCTGTATAGATCAAATTGAAGAAGGAAATTTTTTTTGCTAGTTAATTTGGAAAGCTCCAACGTAAAGCTGATGGTCTATTCAGAATCATGAAGAGGATCAACGATAATATATACAAGATTGATTTTCCTAATGATTATAATATTTCTGCTACATTCAACATTGTTGACTTAATCGTACTACAAAGACCTAGGCACTTCTGGTGATGAAGGCGAAGCTCTTCTAGCTTGAGAAGAATGACATGAAGTGTCCTTGGAAGCTAGTGGGCCAAGGAACCTGCAATAGCAAAGCCCGCCAAGGGTCTGCCCAATAGGTTCATATAGGGTATCAAAATTGACCGACTGACAACTACACAAACCCGAAAAATGAGTTTGGGTCAGCAAAATAGATTTTCGAGTCGGGTTAGTATCACAATATATGACACGAATTAATTTGCGGGTCGGGTTCGGATTCGGGTTGACCCAAAAAACCCGAAATCGACCCGAATTGACCTGAATAACTCGAGTCTGGTCCGTCTGGATTCCACGGCTTCCGCCGCTTCCACGTGCCTCGCGGTTCGCCGAGCAAAGAGCAAGCTGAACCATCCGATCATTTCGACGGCCTCGTCAGAAGCTATAGTTTTACCCTTTACTCTTAAAAAAAGAAAAGGGAAAGCGAAGCCTAATTTCTCTTCTCATACTGAGTCGGACTTCCTTTCCTTCGCTTGCCAGCTCTACCTCTCTTCGATTCGATTTCGTGGCTTTGACGGTGTGGCCTCTGTGAACTCTGGCCAAGGCCAAAAGCCGAATCCCTCCCGACGTTGCCATCTCGGCATCTTCTTTCTCTCGACTCTCCGTCACCCTTCTTCTTTGAAATCTTTCTCTCATTTCGCGTCTAAGGTAATCTGTAATCCTTCATTGCTTTATCTTTGGAGAGCCATACTAGATCTAAATCAATCCTTCTCTGTCATTCGTGTTTGGTGATCGTTTCTTTGTAATTGTATGGATGAGTCAATGACCATCTTCGTTGTTCTCATCATGCGTGATTAGTGGTGATTGTTTATCTGGTTATTTATTTGTATTGCACATATGAATGGACATGTTGTTACTGTTTAACATATGCGAGAAAGTTGAGATGAATATTGTATGGGAAATTTGTCTGTTCGGTTATTTGTTTATTCTTGTTTTGACTGTTGAGAAGTTGAAACTTGAGATGAATATTCAATATTGTATGGAAATTTATTTCTGTGTATCATTTTTTATCTACTCATTTAAATGTTGTTGTAGGAAGGCTGTCTTGAGAAGTTGAGATGAATATTGTATGGGGAATTGAGAATTACTATGTATCATTTAGCTATTTCTTGATTAGATGTAAATGTGTAATATATATATGTATTATTTATAAATTTTTATCATCAATTTTTAATTTAGATGGAGGATTCCAATACTATTAGTAATGCTCAAGAAAATGAAGTTTTTTTTTTTTTATGGAGATATTGGTGAGAATGAAATTCAAACAATTGATGAAGAGACAAGCAATAGACTTGAGGAAGAAGAAGAGTGTTATCATTTTTTGGGATATTTTGATTTACTACCTTGAAAATGATGGAAACAAGATACAAATATAAAGGATGCAACCTACATATGTGATAGCAAATTTAGCAGCAATTTGAAACGCCACTTACAAACTTGCAAAAAAGGGATACATTACAAAGTAATTTTTCTTCATCTATTTTCATGTTCAATGCTAAGTTCAACCAACAAGAGTTTCGTGACTTGCTTACCGCTTGCATTATTATGCATGATTTACCTTTTCAATGCGTTGAATGGTCTGATTTTAGAGCACTTTTACATTATTTGCATCGAGATTTGTAACTTGTTTCAAGAAATACTATTAGAAAATATTGCAAAAAGATGTTCATGAAAGAGTAGGGGCAAATCCGAACAATGCTACAAAGTATCACTAGTCGAGTTTGCTTGACGTTAGATTTATGGACTTCCATAAATACTGATGGATTTATTTATTTAACATCACATTTCATTGATAATACTTGGAAGTTGAAAAAAAAATTTTAAAATTCAGTTTTATGACGCCTCCGCATGACGATCTTGCATTGTTTGAAGTAATTCAAACTTTTTATGATTGGGAGATTGAAAAGATTTTCGTATTACTTTAGATAATGCTTGCTAATAATGTATCTATTGAATTCATGAGAAATCATTTAAATTTGAAAGGTTTACTTTGCAATGGGGAATTCTTTCACATACGATGTTATGCATATCATAAATTTGATTGTTCAAGAAGGTTTAAAAGACATTGATAGCTCAATATCAAAGGTTCGTGAAAGTATTAAATATGTGAAAGGTTCTCAAGCAAGAAAACAAAGATTTTAGAATGTGCTAAACAAAGTTTTATTGATTAAAAGAAGGGATTAAGGCAAGATGTTCCTACTAGGTGGAATTCAACTTTTATTATGCTTGATAGTGTTATCTATTACAAGTTTTTTTTGCATCTAGAATTGGGTGACTCGAACTACAAGAGTTGTCCATCAACAATTGAATGGGAAAAAATTATCAGCATATGCAATTTCTTAGCACCTTTTTATGAAATTACATGTGTATTTTCTAGCACAAGGTGTTCTACAACAAATCTCTATTTTTCAACTGTTTCAATAGCATATGCAACATTAAAGCATGAAAGTTTAAGTGATAATGACTACATCAGAAGGATGGCTTTAAATATGCTTTCAAAATTTGAGAAACATTAGTCTGATTTTTGTGTAATACTTGCAGTAGCTATCATCCTTCATCCAAGGTACAAATTTAATGTTGTTGAATGGTGTTATAAAAGACTTTATGGAGTTGATTGGGTTAGAGAAGTTGAAAATGTGAGGGAGAAGTTATTTTTATTGTTTAGAAATTATTCGAAATCAAGGATACAAAGTTCATCATTACAAACTTCAGAAATCACTAGAACATCGTAAATTGATAATTCAAGAGTATTAACTTCAACAATTTCAAAATCACTATTTTTGCAGGTACACTTACTTTATTTTAGTTTTTTTTTTTTTTGCTTATTTAGTTGACATTTTATATTATACTTTCATTTTGTTAAGGATTTTGATTCTTTTGATGAAGAAGATGGTATGCCGAGAAAATCTAAGCTTCAACTATACTTAGATGAGCCTAGGATTGATAGAAAAATGGATTTAGACATATTGCATTATTAGAGGGGCAAACCAATATAGGTTTCCTGAAGTTGCTGCAATGGCTCGTGATGTTTTGTGTATACCAATTTCTACCGTTACATCTAAAAGTGCATTTAGTAATAGCGAGAGGATTCTTGATCAATATCGGAGTGCACTAAAAGATGATATTGTGGAAGCATTGGTATGCACAAAGGATTGGTTATATAAAGATCTGATTTGAAGTCTTTCTTTTAATAAATTTAATAAATTTTCATTAAATTATTTATGTATCTCTAATTTGTATAATTGAAGTCTTTCTTTGTTGTAGATTTAAATGATTCTGATCTTGATAAAGTCACAGGAGATGTTATGAAGTACACTTCCAATCAAAGTGACAAGCATGATGGTGATATCTCAATTAACAATTAACTTAATTAACTAGTCTCTTTGAGTATTTTTTTAATTTTCATGCAAGAATTTAATGGATGACTATATAATTCAAGCACAATTATACATAATAGGTGATGTTGTTGCCTTTCTATGATGATTGTGCTTCTTTTAACCTTTGTTGCCTTGTTGATTATTTAGCTTTTTTGTAGTAATGTCTACCTTTTTCTGTTGGTCGAACCTTTACTGATCCTTCAACATTTTTATGCTTGACAATTTGAAGAATTCTGCATTTGCATACTTAGCATAATTTTATCTATCTATTTTTGTTGCATTTCCAGCTTGGTTCTGTTAGACCTGTGCAGGTGATTACGCTATTAACCACATGGTTGTTATCATCTGCATTGTTTATTCTATTCGGTGTTTTTTGCCGCGTCGCTCGATTGCTCTGTTTGGTTTTTTTTGTTGTTTGTAGCTTTTATCATCTCCTATCCCATTCGCTACGCATTCCATCTTGTGTCTGTTAGACTTGTGCAAATCCTGTTGTGATTATGCTATTAAATATGTGATTGTTAACATCTGGCTTCTGCATTCTTTATCTGATTGGTTATCCCATTTTTATGGGTTGTATCGGTTGGTTTATTATTTTGACCGGACTGCTTTCTGTAAGTTTCATATGAATTGCGATGGTGTTATTTACATGTTATTGATATGCTTAGCAAGATTTCGAGCTTCCCAGGTTGTCTATTACTTGTAGGTTTCCTAGCTTATTTGTCCCAAGATGCTTCATTATCATATGGGTAAGGACTCTCATGATATGGTGAATATATTGGTGATAATTATCTTGTATGGGATAATCTCTTTCCCATTCTGCTCTTTGCTGTCCCCTATAGAATATATGACTTTGATTAGGTTTGCAGGTACTAAGGCTCATAAGACTTTCAACAAATGGCTGTTATCTTTCCAGTGTTTGTGTAATGATGTCGTGATGATTTCACCCTCTTTGGCTAGTATCTCTTGTGATGTAACCATTGGATGAAGTTTGGATGCTCATATTTGCATCTACCCCATTTTGGTGTGATTGAGCTTGAGCCTTCTCTCACATACTCTATCTAATTTTCTATTTATGATGCTTTTATCCTTCACTTTGTTTGTATTTTAACTGCTTAATTTTTATCCTTATACATCCTTGCAGATGCAGTTTACTCTTTTCTATCGGTGCCCATTGGAAGCTGCTCAGTGAAGAAGTTTTTTTTTAAAAAAAATGTTGTTGCTTAGTGTATTAGTGGGATGTAATTTTAATTAATTAAATGTTGTTATTATTTCATTTTAATTATTTATAATATTAATTGTTTATAATGTCAAGACTAAAGACTCAAGAGAGATTGTGATGTATTATTTATGTTAATAAGCCATTATAAAATCTTATTAGAATTTATAAACTATCTCATAAAAAATTATAGGATATCATAAAATTGAGTAATAATATTTAATGTTAAATTTTTTCTCTATTTGGTTAAATAAATTATTTCATTTTTGTCATTATTAAGCTTATATTCGAGTTCGGAGTGGGTTAGTTAGAATTTTGAACCCGTTTAATATTCGAGTCGGGTTCGAGTCGGGTTTGGGTGACAAATTCGAACCCGATCAATATTCGAGTCGGGTTTGGGTTACTTAGGGTTCGGGTCGAGTCAGGTTCAAGTTAAAAATTTGAACTCATTTTTAAATTCGGGTTGAGTCGGGTTGAATATTTTCGGGTCGAGTCAAGTTCGAGTCAGACTCTGACCCGACCCGCAAACCCGAATTGACGCCCCTAGGTTCATACTTGGCCACCATAAGGGTGATGGTTTATCTATTTTGGTTTATTCATTTTATGATAAGGGTTTGAGTTAGCTGCTAATAATATAAATAAGTGCTTAAGACTTGCATTAGGGTACTTTTGCTTGAGTTTTGTTGTTTTGAAACCTAGAGAACCATTTTCTCTATTTTTCCCTGATTGGAGAGATATAATCTCTTCTTCAAAAAATAGTGATAGCTACATCTTAATTGATAAAAGGTAGTGAATCAAATTTCTATCCTTGAAAGTCATTCCCTGTCACTTTCCAGCCATCTCCCTGCCGTCAATCTGCGACTAGCTGCTATTCCTGCAATCTAGATGCTATTTTTCCCCTTCCTGTATCATCTAGCTACATAGCAGAGATGAGAGACCAGCTAAAGGTGGAGGTCATAGTATCACAAGCTACTTCTCTACATGCCATTAAAAAAGCTCCAGTGAGATTGACATTAATGAAGTTAAAGGGGAATAATATATGGGAAGTCAATACCACATGTGTGCAACCCCTATTGAAAGAGTTTTAGGATGTTCTAATTGATAGTTTATCAGAAGTTACCTTACCGAGAGAGATCCGGCATATCATAGATCTCATCCCAGGATCCATGTTTCCCAATCTACCTGCTTATTGGAAGCGACTCACTGACAATCAAGAGTTACAGGAGTATATTGAAGACATGATGTTTAGAGGTTTAGCGTCTGAAAGTGCTAGTCCATGTGCACCAGCCTTGATTGTGCCTAAGAATGAATTATGGCATATGCCTATTGACAATAAAGCAGTGAATAAGATCACCATCAAGTATCAATTTCCCATCCCATGACTAGATGACCTGTTAAATCAATTGTATGGAGCAATCCTTCCCTGAAGGTCACATGAATCCAGATGAATTCATTGAATGGCTTCAAACTGTGAAGTGGATCTTTGTGAACAAGAATATTCTCCAAGATAGAAGAGTAAAGTTGGTGACTATCAAACTTAAGAAGAGCAGTTCTTTGTGGTGGGACAATCTGAAACACATGCGCTAAAGTGAAGGAAAAAAGTAAGATCACTGGGGACTAAGAAGATTATTTGAACCATCTTTGCTCTTCAAAGGCTAAAATTATTTGAACCATCAAATTTCTTAATGTCAAACATCATGGTCCTTGATCTCACAACAACACTCTAATACCAATTTAATGTAACAAAAGATGCCCAAAGACATGATTTGCGTGCCATTAAAATTGAGACATGTAACCACAACTAAAATAAAGAAAATATATACATAAAAACACTAAGATTTATGTGGCTGAATTTCAACAAGCCCATGCTTACCCCACAAAGAGTGATGGAGTTTCCACTAATCAAAGAAGAGACTATACGAGATAAGACAAGACATGATTTCTTTATTTTCTTTATCTGTTTAAATCTCATAATAACAAGCACCAAACTACACAACACTCTAAAAACACAGTAGCAAAAAACCAAGCAGCCCAAATAAAGAATCTCCAAAGAAATATATATATATATATATATATTCACGCACATACGTATAGATGTATATATACATGTGTATATTTGTGTGGGCTCCGAAAATTCGCCACCGACCTCTCGACAAATATTGAATTGAAAGTGTTTTAAAATGTCGGTATAATTTTCAAGATGGAATAGTAGATAAGACACTACCTAGAGATTTCACCCTCATTTTGTGAGGACTTTAGATCTGATTTCAGGTTTCCTATAGGCACAAGCCCCTATAGTTAATTATCTCTCCCAATAAGTAAGAGAGAATTTTCGATTAAGGCAAGTCATTAGATCGCTAAATGCATAGCGTATAGTAGCAATATATGGAGTTTTAGAATTTAAGATTATGAAATTCACCATTTCAGCTTAAACTAGATGGTTGGGGGAATGATGACGTGCCCGATCTAGATCCCATGATTCCATCATCCCGGGCCATTGCGGTCCCTAGTCTACTTAGTCAGATGAGGTAGTCGACCCAACCTAACAAAAAGATCCTTATCAATACATGAGCATGTTGTCCAAGAAATCCTTGTAGACCTAGGATGGTGTTTGTCTAAGAAGACAATCTTAAGTCTACCTTAGCTAACAGAGGGTTGTTTGTCCTATCAAGTATACCGTATAATTGACAACTCAAAGGGCAGAGCCATTGGGGAGCATACGGGCTACGGTCGAAATCGTAATATAATGGAGTCTAACTAGCCAAGTCACCCGATCAGAGGACAATGGTCGTAACTGCATCATCTGTGGAGCCTATGGATCAAGCCACGTAATCAGAGGACACGAGTCACGTCCTTACTGGCATGAGATTAGTTGAGAGTGAACATAATAGGACACTTAGTTTGACATTGGCTCATTTGTGAGCTAGAGTTTTCTTAATTTGTCACCTTCGACAAACTATTGCGGAAGGTAGATAGATTGAGTTTTGCTTTAAGTTTTTAATGATAGATTTTCATTTAAACAATTTTTTAGATTGACACTCAATTTGAGTTAATTTGATTTGAGATTAAAATCGCGTTTTGATGGAAGTATCCTCTCCGATTGAAATCACCGTTCAACACAGTCATCATCGGGATAGTTAATTGATTGATTCGAATATATTTGAGAACTTTAGATCATGTCAACTCTGTTTAACTCTTAACAGAGGATTAAATGTACTATTACACCAATTAATTAGCTCGATATTTTACTAAGTTGAAATTCTTATGATAGATTTTAGGTTTTGTTAACAACCCGCCCCTAAGACTAAACCGGGAGCAACACAAAGATCCCACTTGAATTTAAACATTCAGCCTAGTGTTGGGGCCCATACGGGTGTATCTAAGAAAGCCTTAATTAACTTCTTCTTTTTACTTGTACGATGTGTTGCGAATCCGGTGGCGTAAAAGACGTAAATTGATCTAATATCTCATTAGATTTTTCAGATTAATATTTAATTAATTCCAATTTAGCCCGCACAGCCTTTTCAGACATTAAAATTTGTACTTTAAATCTCTATGTCTGAGCACATGCAGGTGTTTATAGCTTAGCTAATTTCATCTAATTAATGAAATTATTGATTTTAAAAATCATAATTAGAATGAAATTCCTTAATTTTTGGATTAAAAGAAGCTAAATAATTCATAGAGAATTTGATTTAGCATCGCCTTATACAACAAAGAATTGCAGATCCGGTGGCAATTGTGTATTATTGAATTTTCCAATTCTTAGATATTATTTGGCTTGTAGTTGTTAAAGAACTTTCAAATTTTTATCAATTAATCACTTTCAGTTTTTTTTCTAAACCAAAAACTGATTTTATATCTATAAATGAGCATTCAGTTTATCACAACTCTAATTCAAATTATATGATTTTTTATTGATTCACTCAATGTATCACGTAGTGTAACTTGAGTGACTATTGAAAGACTTTGTATTTGCTTACTGATGAATTGGTTAGCCACTTTAGAAGTCATTTTGTAGATTTCATTTGGATTTCATTTAATTTGAAGATAAGCAATAAATATATCACAAGTACTTCAAATTCAACTTTAAATGCAAGCTAAAATGATCTTTTAAGGGCTACATTCATAGTTGCTCATGAGTTGCCTAATTAAATTTGTGCTTGTAAGAAAGTTATCAATTACTTGCACACCTTTGTTTTCAATTTAAAATTGGACATTTGGATTTACCACCAATCATTTGTCCTTTGATATTCAATTGAGATCCTTATTTCCTTTGACATCAAATGCGATTATTCAAGTGTATTATTTACATTGATTACTTGTTCATGAATTTAACACTTTGAATTTCCAAAGAGAAATTTTGTTCACATAAGAGTTCAAATTCAACATGAATTTATCCTTAACTCCACATCAAATCACATATTTACTTAGTAACTGGACTTCAAATTTATTGTAAGTCTCTTATGAGTTTGGTATTTGTCTCCCCAAGTTTCAATTGAAGCTTATTTAATTTTGAGGAATTTTGGAGAAAAGAGAACTCATTTCACCGCTTCAACTTAAGTCATAGAGAATTGCAATTAAAGCTTATGAGTTTAATATTAGCCTCCCCAAGTTTCAATTAAGCTTATTTAATTTTGAAGAGTTTACAAGAAAAGAAAACTCACTTTATTAAGAAGTTACTTTAAATAAGAATGAGTTCCTCATTACTTCTTCCAATCCCTCTAAATAAGGCTAAGAGAGAACACTTGCTTGAGTTTAGAGTACTTGAGAAAGAGGGGGAAGGATTTTAGTTCGCATTTCGGAAAGGCTTTCAACTTGCTTAAATAAGCTTTGTAAATGTTTTTTCTTTTTTTTTTTTTGGTCTGATGTTCGTTTTAACATTTATCGTGTATTTTCTTATTTATTTAAGCTTAGACGATTTCAGTTTGAATTTGTTTAAGTTCCGAATTTTAGTCAAAATTTTGGTAGCCTCCCGACATCATCCCCGCGTAAGGGCTGCATCGAGAGTATTTTGGCTTACTCAGTGCGCACTAATGAGCGCGGCAAGTGGCATCTTGCGACACCATAGCCAATTTCAATATTGTCACGCACTAATGAGCGTGACGAGGCCTTTAAACCTAAAAGAAGACAAATGCAAGGCAATATATATATATTGATTTTTTTTTTCTAAGTTCAGAAATTTGATAAAATTTCGACAACATTTCGACAGTATTATGACGTCATTCCCGCATAGGGGGCTACATCATAACTATTTTGGCCTGCCCGTCATGCCCTGATGAGCGTGGCGGTTGGTGTTTTGAGGTGCCTCGACCGAATTTCAATCCCGTTATGCCCTGATGAGCATAATGAGACCTTCAATCACCTGCATAAGAAAAACCAATACAATGCAATATATACACATTCAAACCCCTTTTTTTTTTTTTAAGTCCAAAATTACAACAGCATTTCGGCAGTATTCTAGCGTCATCCCCACGTAGGGGGCTACATCGGAACTATTTTGGCCTACCCGTCACACCCTGATGAGCGTGACGATTTGTGTTTTGAAGTACCTCGGTCGAATTTCAATCTCGTTACGCCCTGATAAGCATAATGAGACCTTCAATCACCTTGATGGTTCCCCATGTAACTGCATATGCTTCTGGAGTCAATGTTGCACTTTCATCTTCAAGATCTGAAGTAGCAACCCATTCAACTGATGGCTTCATAGAACAAGCAACACAGGCATGCAAAAGGGCCTTGATCACAGATAGATAAGAATCGATAGTCCAATGTACTTTCCAAGCTAAGCAATTTTAGAGCTAGTCGGTTGTCATATGACTGCCATCTTTGTCCAACTCGGAAGTTTGGACCATTAGATGTCAAACAATCCAGTTGCTTCAATATAACTTCATGAGCATTTTAGTTCCAAAGTAATAGCGGGATATGCCAGATATTTGGCACATCATGAATATTGAGAATATTAGAAATCGGGACATGACAAAATTGTGACAGTTTTTTCTTGGAACCTTCTCTTAAAGGTTGAGTACAACGACATGCTAATAGGTCAGCTGTCAAGCCCAATGCTCTTAGTTCACGAACACTATGCTGTGTCGACTTTGTTTTCTGCTCACCAACAACACCAGGTACAGGTACAGGTACAAGACTCACATGAACAAGGCAGAAATTTTCATTGCCAAGAGAAAATGACAACTGGTGTAGAGCTTCAATAAAAGGCATTGATTCAATATCACCCAGTTCCACCCAACTTTATCACACAAATATCAGGAGGGCCATCCTTTCCATCAACAAGAATAGAAGAGACTGACTCAATCCATTTTTTTATGGCGTCAATTACGTGAGGCACAACCTGAACTGTCTTTCCAAGATAATCACCTCTTCTCTCCTTGTTGATAACAGATTGATATATCTTCTCTGTAGTGATTGTTTAGGTAAGGGTCTATTTTTATTGATGTAACTCGAAGGTAATACGAACCTAATTCTTGAATTGGGTCTGATCCGGCTTGGCTTGAGTTCTGTTCATTGAGTTGACTCACTGATTTGCTTGGAACCCGGCTGAGTTACTGATAAATTGGAAGGAATAACTCAGATGCTTTCTGAGTCGTTGGATGCAGCGTGTTTTGTACTTAGCCGTTGGATCTGAGCCTCAATCGAGTTTCTCTTGGGCCGATTCTTGAACCGTCGGATTGGGTTTGTTTCTTATCTGCCCTTTGATTTGATCTTTGATCAAGCGGTTCTGAGTTCCCGTGAAGTTAGTGGATTACACCTGTTGATTTCTGCGCAGCTTGATCTTTGGAATTGATCTAATCTGTTGGTATTATCTTAAGTGGCTGTTTCTTGACCGTGGATGATATTTCTTGATGTAACTTACCTTAATTCTTTTGCTGGTGTTTCATTTGGTTTCGACCGTTCAAGCCGTCGTCGCTCCTGAGAAGAAATAGGGTTGCGGTGAGGATCGGAGGAGAAACTTGGGTTCTCCGGTGAAGGATGGTGGTTTCCGGTGAGGTAAACCTAGAAGAAGATGCGCAGGAGGAAGAGAGGAAGAAGAAGCCCGAAGAAGATAAGTTCCTTTCTTAAAATCTTGATTTTTTCACTCTTGGCTTTTGATCTCTATTTATACTTTCGCTTTCCTTTCTTAGGTTTGGATCTAAACTATCTATGCCATCCTAACTACTTTCTGTTACAAGCTGTTCTTTTCTGTTATCAAACTTGCTTCAGTCTTCTTTGGCAGTTGAGGTATGAGCAGAGAGTTATCTTGTGACCAATCTTCTTGTTTTCTTGTTTATCGAGCATCTGTTCTTTGGCAGTTATTTCTGTGAGGGAATTTACTTTTCGGAAGGCTGTGGAAATAGTTCTGTTGCTTTAGTTCAAGCACTGGCTTGAATCTGTTGGTTGTAACTACGTTAGTCTTACATTCGATCGTATTCTGTTGTACTTCTTAATTCTTGTTTTCAGTCTTTGGTTTTATTAAACTTCTGGCCGTTGTTTCTGTTATGGATGGTTGTAATCTTATTGTTTACTGAGGAAGTTCTCTTACTGTTTGTTCTTCCTTTACTCTCTGTTATTGTAAAGGAACAATTGTAAGTGATATTTGGCCTTTTTTCTTTCTCTTTGCTTCTGATATTACCAGGGAATAAAGGTTCATATCAAAGGCCACAAGCTTTGAGTACTACGCCAATGCTACCACGCCTTCCCCAAATCATTCATGACTCACACCAAAACATATTTCATTTACCTCTTTGTTGGTATCACTGTTACCGTAGGAGCATCTACCTCTATAGATGTAGGATTTGCCACCATCTTCTACTTAAAAAAATTACCTTCCTCTTTAACCGTAATCAGTGCCAATTAATAAGGAAACAGTAACACCAATGCTCCCATCAAAGACATCCGTAACATTTTCTCTCACCATATCCCGTGATGGAGACATCGCAGACAGCGAACGAACAAAATCATATTAGATAACCATCACCCGCTAAAACTTCACAAACTTCAATTAAGATCCCTCATTCCTCTAATTCATACATTGAGTCCCATCTCTGATATTATGTAATATCCCATTTAATCCAATTTATTTCCTAATTGCCTAATTACTTTTGTCGTTACTGTAGCATTAGGACTGTAGCAGCTAAGCATGCATCGGCCGGATTAAGCCATTCGACGCGTGTATGGTTGGATCTCTCCCGCAGCTTCCTATTTCATTCCTTCCCTACCGCCCCTTCACGCTGATTTCACGCGAAGTTCTTCTCTCCTCCTTTCCCTTCGCCGACGACGCTCCCTGCGGATAACGCAGAACCGCCGCTTCCCTTCCTCGGCGGCTGCTTCGACAGAACTGCCGCTTCCGTGACGGACGCGGTTGGGCAAAGGATTCCGCGTTGGCCATTGAATCGCCAGATCTCAGAGCGCCACCGCTCGCCGCCTACGTGCCGCTGAAACCGCCACATCCAGAATCGGAACCGACGGGTTGGGAAATCCGCAGTCGCCGAAATGGAAATGCGAACCGATCGGCTCGGGATTTCTCGACCGATCGGGGAAACTTAGAGAATTTTGTAAGTTGCTAATTTCTTTCCCTATTCCTTTTTCTTTCAGCCGACAGCCTTCCTTGGTGTTGAAATGCGTGATTGGGAAGTTCCAAAATCAATTTTGGCTGCTAGGTGAGTTGTAGAATTATTGTGTATTAAAATTGGGGTTTAGGATTGGCATTTTTGCTAATTTTAGTTTGTTAATTTAAGGTGTAATATTACGTTAGTATATTACTTTGGAGTCATACTCGAATCTTATAAGGAGATATCAATTTCAGGTAAGATTGCAAGATTGCAGGTTAAGTTAATTATGAGTTTCATGTATTAGAAGTATTTAGAAGAGTTATTTCATTATAGGTTGTGTACTCGAGGAGGAATCGAGGAGCACAGCACGACACTGGTATAGACACTGAGGTGAGACATAATTGCTAATTTAAATTCAGTTTCTATTCCTATGTATGTCACTATTTCTACCACTTCGTATAAATTGTATGAATGACATATAGATATTTCTGTCATATTGAATGCAAATACAAATGCTTTTACTTGACCTTGCATAGATTACTGATTTATAATGATTATAAGACAGTTAGCTCATAGCATATGATTTCATTGGACATATAGAAATATTTGACAACATGTTAAATGCAGTAATGTGATAAATAGGGAAATGTCAGGAAAATTGTGATAGGAATGCTATGTTACAGGAATCTACGCAGATAGGCAAAAGTTCTGACGAGATGAGCCGTGATTAGGGGATCTTAGTATTCCCGACTCTGACATTTTGAGGTTAGAGCCATTAGGCTGTCCAATTGGTGTCGTGGGGTCATAGTAAGTGGTTCCCCTTACCTTCGCTTTTAGCCAACGGGTGACGACCCTTTTGTTATGAAGTCAAAACCTATGCAATTATAAATGACATTTCAAGAAAAATGATTTGATATAAAACTGAAATGATTTTAATGAAAATCACTGCTCCTTGACATTGATACAGTATGAACCTACGGCATATTGTTCAGTTATATTGTTACATTTCTACAGCACATATAGCATATTGTTCAGTTACATTGTTACATTACTGTAGCACAGTTTACCAGTTTTGTAAATTTACATGTACATGCACGATTGTTCCTACTGTCTTGTACTGAGCTTACTTTAGTATTCTTGTCTCACAAAGCTTTAGCTTATGATGCTACCGTTGATAATTTCAGGAAAAGACGAAGTGTAGTGTTTCGTGAATTGTACATTTTGGTGTATAGTTTGGAAAGATTAAAGACTTTTATGCATAAATTAAATGTCTTTAGTTGCTCTGTATTTATTTACAAACTTAAAGATTTCATGCTTCCAGTAATTGTGATATGAATTAATTAGTATATGAATTATAAATATTTGTGATGATTTGATTAGATACCCATTTCACTTGCTCGTTCCGCAGTAGCACAGATTGGAACGTGTTGGTGAAATCTGTGTCCAATCGAGTCATCCTATTCTGTTACACTTCAGATTGACCCTAGAATAAGGGTAGGGGGTCATCTGGGGTGTGACATATTATCAGTTATCACTACGTGCAAGCAAGAAAGCCATCATAAATCTCTCCAACCCGTATATGCACGGATTAAACAGAGAGAGAGAGAGAGAGAGAGAGAGAGAGAAGAGGAGTAGGATGAGGAGGGAAGAGATAGTTTATGTAACCTGTAGAAGATGGATAACTTAGAGGAATTCAGATTTTGCTTGTTCATCGGTAAAAATCAATAGATACAGATGAGAAGGGAGCGCTGCCCTTCGTTCGATTTCCATCACCACTCCTCGCAATTCAAAAAGGATGGGGAAAGGAGGTTGGAAGAGCGGGGGCTGGAAAGGGAACGAAACTAGAAACCGTAATCCCAAAGAGGGGCTCTGTTTGCTGCGGTTTTCTTTTTGTAACATGCATTTTTTTTAGGAATACTAGAGGGAACGGTTTCGGCTTTTGGAGACGGCACCAGAGGCGGGATCGGTTGAGTTAGGGATTTAGGTATATATGAGTTATCCAATTCGACCCCACTTAGTGGGATAAAGGCTTGTTGTTGTTGTTGTAAGCGCTTAATCGATCTTAAAATGAATTTTACGCCGATCTCAATATAAGGTTGATATATATGTTGATTTAAAGTTATTATGATATTTCGGACGCAACGGCGCAGTCCGATTCTCAATCGGAGGCCGTTTGGTTTAAGTCGGCATCAAATTGAGTCAATTTCAGCTCAAAATACGTGAAATCATTTCCAACAGCTCGATTTTCATGCAAACTTCTCCAAATTGAGTCTGAATAGTTTTACTTGATAAATTTCGACGTTTCAAGCCTAACGACGCAATCAATTTCATGAACGGAGGTCGTTTGATTTGCGTCGGCACCTCCTGACCTCGATATGCATGCAGACGCGTTGATGACTCAATCGCTTAATCAGTTGATCATCAAGTTGTGCAATATTTATATTATGACTAGTTTCGACATTCTAAACGCAATGGCGAAGTCCGTTCGTCGATCGGAGATCATTTGGCTTAATTTTGGCGATGTCCAGTGCATTTCAATCTCGATTTGTGCGTTGTCACTTCCGATCATTCGACATTTGCACAACCTCATCTGAATTGAGCGCAAACAGTCTCATTTGATAGTTTTTGACATTTCGAAGCTAACAGCATGATCAATTCATGAACGGGGGTCGTTTGGACATCGTCACAGCTTCCTGACTCCGATATGCGCATCGGCACATTGATAGCTCGATCGCTTGATTGGTTGCTTGTTAGATTGTGCAATATTTATGTTCCGATCACTTTCGGCATTCTGAAAGCGATGACAAAGTTCGTTCGTCGATCGGAGGTCGTTTCGACCATTTTCGGTGACGTCTAGTGCATTTTGAGCCTCGATTTGCATAGAGTCACTTCCGAAGTCCTTCAAATTCGACTTGTGGACTTAACTCAAATTATGGCACATATATGGAGGACAACAATTTGTTTCCATAACAAGGCCATTGTTGCCTTTTTATATTTTACTTTTCATAAACAATCAAGCCATATAGTTTTTCATGTGAAAAGTGGATCACAATCCAAAGGTTGAATTCAACACCATGGCTTCATGTCTCTTCATTGCTCAAGAAAAACACTTTGAAATCTCCACTATACTGAGATGGTTGGGAGTTCGTTCTTCATGAGGCAGATAGATTTATATTCAACCAGATTTCTCCTAAACTTATGTTAGGATTCATTTTGATATGGGTTCTACTTCCTATGAACGTAAGCATCCATAGTTAATTACCTCTCTTACCACAATAAGAGAGCACTTTCGATTAAGGTTGAAAATAAATGTGAATATTTGGCATAAATCAATGCCTAGTGGTGTAATGAGGATAACTATTTAAAAGAAAAAAGAGGATGATCCCGATCAGATCTCATGGTTTCGTCGCCCAATGACTGTCATTATTCTAGTTTATCAACATCAGAGAGCTATTAACCATAATATCTAGGGAGTTTGATTAGTAGCCATAAGTTTCCTCGTCCCAAAAATCTTGAGTAGCTAGAGTTGTTATGAAGGTGTTATTGTGAGTGAAATTTTCTTTGTAGATATGCATTTGGGGATTTTGCAAAGCCAAACTTGTGTGATCAGTTTGTTTAATAGACATACATAAGGCTTACATCGGTAGAATGTCATGATTGATATGTGGACAACGTTTGTTTTGCAAACATAGGTTGGACTTAAATCTATTAGAAAGTCGTGTTTATATATGGTTAAAGTCTACCTTGTACGAACATTAAGCTTGCATCCACTGAAATGCCAATGTTTAGAGTGATATTTGCATTACGAATATAGGTTGGGCTTACATCATTTAGAATGTCGATTAGGATTGGACTTACATCCTTTTGGAATGCAGCTTGATTGAACTTACATCCCTTTAGAATGCTGATTTAAGAGCAATGCTTGCGTTGGCCGTCCGATGACCCGGTTAGGAGAGTAGATGCATTAGATTTACCTTATGTTAAGAAAGGTAGAGGTAGACCTAAAAAGACTTGGCTAAGATGTATAAAAAATGACCTTAATATACTTGAATTAAATGAGAATTTGACACATAATAGGACATAATGGAGACGAAGGATTACTTAATGGGCTTAAGGCTTGTTGTTGTTATTATTGTTGTTGCTTGCGTTGCAAACATGGGCCAGTCTTACATCCATTAGAATGTCATTATTTAGTATGTTTGAAGTTTTCCTTGTAGACAAATATTGGACTTACATCTATTAAAAAGTCAAATTTGAAGTGATATTTGCACTGCAAACATAGGTTGGAATTACATTTACTAAATGTTGATTTTTATGTGGAGTTCACCTTGCAAACAATGGTTGGGCATATGTCTATTAGATTTGCAGATAAATATTGAGCTTACATCCATTGAAATGTCATTTGAATTGGACTTAAAACCCTTTGGAATGTCGAATTTGAGAGTAATTGTTGCATTACAAGCATGGGTTGGTCTTACAACCATTGGTATGTCTATGTTTAGTATGTTTGAAGTCGCAAACATATATTGGACTTACATCTATTGGAATGCCAATTGAGTGATATTATTCTATGATTGATATAAATTCTAATTTCAAACCAATTTTATGTTTAGGTTGAATCTTTGATTTAACCTCATTTATATGTTTTGAGATTAATCATTGATTTCACGTTGAGATGAATCTTCGATTTAATGTTGAGATGAGTCTTTGACTCAATCTCCTTTATGTATGAAATGAATTTCTAATTCAATGTTTGTGATGCATCGTTGATTCGATGTTTAGAATGAATCCTTGGTTTCATCTTTAAGGCACTGTGGGATCCGAAAATTCGCCACCGACCTCTTTCGGAAAAGAAAAGAGTTGTTTAGAGTGTCGGTGATAATTTCAGAAGGCAGATGAATAGTAGATAAGACACTACCCAGAGATTTCGTTCTCATTTGGTGAGAACTTTTATATCGTTTCAGTTTCTATAAAGCAAGCCCTATAGTTAATTACTCCTCCCAATACTAAGAGAGCACTTTCGATTAAAGCTAGTCAATGAATCGTTAAATAACAAATATATAATTGCAGTGAGTGGAGTTTAGAACTTATGAAATTTATTATTTTAATTTAAAACTTTTTGTGGGGGGAATGATGATGCGCCCGATCTAGATCCCATGGTTCCGTCGTCCGTGTGGTCCCCGGTCCGTAGTCGAGAGGAGGTAGTCGACCCAACCTGACCGAAGGATCCTTGTCAGCAACACATGGGTTACGTCGTTCAAGGTGTCCTTGTAGACCTGGGGTGGAGTTTGTCTAAGGGGATAAATATAAGTCTACCTTAGCTAACATAGGATTTTTTGTCCAACCAAATACATTCTACATTTCACAGCTCAAAGAGCAAAGCCGTTGGGGAACATCTGAAAAGTGGCAAATTTTAGTGGTGTCATATCGCTAACCACACGGTGGGCTCAAGTCGTGCCATTTATGTGGTGCCTTATCGCAAAACCACGGACGAGGACACCGCGTCACCTTACGCTTTAGGAATATTTGAGTATGAAAGTAGTTATGTATTTAATTTGACATTGGCTCTTTGTGAGTAAAAGTTTTCTTAATTTGTCACCCGAAGACAAACAATTGCGGAGGGGTGGATTGATTTTTAAGTTTTAATTTAAATAATTAATTTCATTTTTTTTTCTATTTTTTTGTTATTTTCTTTGAATTTTGATCATTTTATGATTGGTTTATATTTGAATATGTGATCATTTATCATTGAAATTTTAACTATAATTACCCTTCTCGATTATAGGGCTAATATCAATTGATAGACCTTGTCTACTCTGTCTGATTTTTTACAGAGGATCGGGTCTTAATTCATTGTCTCAAGAAGTATATTCCTTCAAAACCTTGTCCACTCTAGTTTGAACATAGAGGATCGGGTTTGGGACTTTTCTTCCTGAAATTTGACAGTTGATTCATATCTTGTATTATATGACTTAGCTTCTATATTATTAATTTGAAATTCTTATAATATCAAATTTTTAGGTTTTGTTAACCCGGACCCGGTCCGAAGACCAAACCGGGAAGATGTAGCATCTGTTATGATGTATTTACCTTAATAATTACTTCAACGTGCATATGAATATCTGCTCTTTTGAAAATTGCATGAACATTAAGATGTCTAATGTTGAAATTTCGATGTCAAATTTTGACTTTTGAGTTTTGTTAACTCGGACCCGGTCCGAAGACCAAACCGAGAAGTATAGCATCTGTTCTTTATATTTGACTTAATAATTACTCCAACATGCATACGTATATCTGTTCTTTGGGAATTGTATGGACATTAGAATGTCTAAGTTGGAGTTCATATATCGAATTTTGATTTTTTTGAGTTTTGTTAACCCGGACCCGGTCCGAAGACCAAACCGGGATTATGTAGCATCTGTTCTTTTGTTTTATACCTAACTTGCACATGTCCCTATTGTTTGAACACTTCAACATACATACGAGTATCTGTTCTTTTAAAATGTTGTATGGACATTAAATATCTAGTTGAAATGTAGGTTCAATTTGCAAGTTTAGATCTTTGATGCGATATTTTTAGGTTTTGTTAACCCGGACCCGGTCCGAAGACCAAACCGGGATTATGTAACATCTGTTCTTTGAAAAATATGATATGCATATTATTTTCGTCAAAACCCACCTTTATGCCACAAATCAGCAAGGGTATGGGGTTGAAATAAATTATGTTGGAAGCCTATTTGATCAAATGTAAGGCAATGGGCCTAGAATGAATTTAGGCACTTGATTCGGGCTAAAAATCCTCTCTTTATGTAACAAATCAGCAAAGAAGAGGGGCTGAAATAAATTATGTTGGAAGCATATTTGATCAAATGTAAGGCAATGGGCCTAGAATGAATTTAGGCACTTGATTTGGGCTAAAAACCCTCTCCTTATGTGACAAATCAGCAAAGAAGAGGGGCTGAAATAAATTATGTTGGAAGCCTATTTGATCAAATGTAAGGCAATGGGCCTAGAATGAATTTAGGCACTTGATTTGGGCTAAAATTCTCTCCTTATATAACAAATCAGCAAAGAAGAGGGGCTGAAATAAATCATGTTGGAAGCCTATTAGATCAAATGTAAGGCAGTGGGCCTAGAATGAATTTAGGCACTTGATTTGGGCTAAAAATCCTCTTCTTATGTAACAAATCAGCAAATAAGAGGGGCTGAAATAAATTATTTTGAAAGCCCATATGATCAATCACCCATAGCCCATTTATTTCTCTTGATAAGGGGAAATAGAAGACAAAGATATGAGTAGATGTCATATGTAATTTAAGAGAGGCAAGTGGGTTAATTAAAATCCACATCTTTCACATGCAAGCTCATGGCAAGTGGGGGGACAAATACTCATTAAATTTATTGAGAAGATATGGCAAAGAGTTTATTTTCCTTTCAAAGGAAGTGATAAAGATGCACAAGGGCATGCCACATGTCCATGCATGTGCATGCGATATGACAAATGGCATTAAACTAGATGATTTCCTTACATGCAACTTATGACGAGGCACCACATGTGTCGATGTCATAAGAATAGATGATAAGAGGAGAGGGCTAGGGAAGCCTATAAATAAGAGGGGATTTCCCTATCACAAAATACCTACATTTCCTACTCTCCTTTTCTCCCTTAAACCACAAGTTTAAGTTCTTTCAATCTTGCATAAAGGGTTAAGTTGTGCCACATATACTTGTGAGTTTCTTTTCTAACTCAACAATTTTTTTTGATATCTTCTTGATATACGTCATGTCATATGGTAGATTTAATTTATTCCATATGTGTTTGCTTCAAGTCTTCACTATGTCTCATGTATGTATGTAAATCATGGTGGGAATGACAAGTAAAGTAGGGGAGGTATTGATGTTTGCATATGTCTAGTGTATATTTCATAACATGTCAAGCTAGATAGAATCCTAAGGTGAGCATTATACAATACATGTCACTTTTGTAAATTTTATCTAGTATGTCATATCACACTTGCAAGTTTCATTTCATATATGTTTTCCCTCTTTTTTTTTTTTTTTTTTTTGCCATGTTTCTATAATTATGTATAGATCATTGTAAAATGAGCATATAGAGTAAAAGATGACATATTAAACCCATGTTTAGGCATGTATTCTAAGCATGTCTCATAGCATATCAAGCTAAGGAGAGTATTGGAACCAACATTAACAAATATATGTCATAAGCATAAACATCCACTTATGTTCTATTTGCTACACTTTGATCACAAGTTAGACATGTAAAAGGAGAATTTGGATGCATCAATCTTTCCAATCAGCAAGAAATTAAGGCATAAGAAAGAAAGAATTTTGAATATTGCATGATTGATTGCCGCATACTAGAAAGATTCAAGTATTCATTAAACTAAGTATGAATAATCATATGCATATACCTTCCTTTTCAAACACTTAGGAAATTTTTACACATTTTTTGTTCACCAAAATTTTTGGCAGCCTCCCGACGTCATCCCCACATAGGGGGCTACTTCGGGAGACTAGGCATTCCCACCACGCCAAGAAAGGCGTGCATGGTAGGTGTCGTGAGACACCTCGGCCGAAAATTTATTTGCCCACCACGCCAAGAAAGGCGTGCATGGGGTTAGCATAATATAGCAGCAATTTTCCCTATTAATATTGCAAGAGTATAAAGATGAATTTTACCTGAATCCTTATCTCCATGCTTATCAAAATTTACAACAGCCTCTCGGCTCTCCCCCCGTAGGGGTTGCCATGAGAACCGCCCACTCACGCCAAGAAAGGCATGGGTGGTGTCGTGAGACACCGGCTGAAACTTTGATAATAGCATTTCCTATTAGCAAGATATCACACATGCAAGTATGCAAGAATAAAACCCATAGATAATAGCAAGTGGTATAACCAAATCCCTATTCTCCCTTTCAATTTAATTTCAGTATTTTTAGATTTCATTTACTATATGCAAGAGGCAAAACAAATGAAATCCCTAAGAGATAGCATGTAGCATGGCATAAGCCCTTTCAATTTCATTTCAGATTTGCATTTTTAGATTTCATTTTACTCATATGCAAGAGATACAACAAATGAAATCCCTAAGAGATAACACATAATAGCATAATCCCGATTAAAATGATTTCGGATGTGTAATATATTTCAAAGGGGATCAATTCAATTTCCTTTCATATAAAATAATTTCAAGCTCGCCTTTCAAACAACAGGTTGCTCTAATTTCCCCTTTAGAGAACCAATTTCAGCAAGCATGCAAAGGTAGGCATCCATAGACAAGGGAAAACACAGAAGGAAACATAAAACAACACTCCTTGCATGATTTCATTTCTACACATATTCATGGACGTAGAGTGAATTCCAAAATTCCTTCCAAACAAAATTTTCAACAAACTAGATGCTTGCAATCTCACAAATAACAAAGGTAAACATAGGGTTTAGGCCATACAACATCCCAAACTCATTTCCAGCAAGCTAAGATGTGAAATCTAGGCAATATAACTTTCCGAACAGAAATTTCAGCAACCTAGATGCTTGCAATTTCACAAATAACAAAAGCAAACATAGGGTTTAGGCCATACAATATCCCAAACCCATTTCCAGCAAGCTAAGATGTGAAATCTAGGCAATATAACTTTCCAAACAGAAATTTCAGCAACCTAGATGCTTGCAATTTCACAAATAACAAAAGCAAACATAGGGTTTAGGCCATACAACATCCCAAACCCATTTCCAGCAAGCTAAGATGTGAAATCTAGGCAATATAACTTTCCAAACAGAAATTTCAGCAACCTAGATGCTTGCAATTTCACAAATAACAAAGGTAAACATAGGGTTTAGGCCATACAACATCCCAAACACCTAGAGAAAGCATTTATCATGGTTTTAAGCATGAAATAAAGCCCACTTTACCAAGCCCTAATTTTTGGAATACCCAAATGCACAAGGAAAAGCTTAGGGTTAGAGAGAAACGACTTGGAGATGTTGATTTGCTAAAAAAAAAGGAGGAAAAGGGTTTCGGTTAGCTTATGCAAAGGGACCGGGTCGGCTAAGGTTCGCGATTCCGTTCGGGTTTCTCACTGTGCGTGACGGACGAAAAAAAGGAAGGAAGAATCGTGAGAGGGAGACGAGCCGAAAGCAGCCAAAGAGCGAGAGAGTTCCCCTTTGCAAGAAAGAGTCGTGCGAGGAGAAGCGTTTCAGCCGACAGAATAACAGAAGTTAGGTCTAAATTGTGCAACGTCGCATTCGAATTGACCGATGTTCGCACACACTTTGCCGAATCGATCGCAGAAGGCGTCGTTTGATAGGTCTTGACGTTTCGGCGACGACGGCGTGATCAATTTCACAAACGGAGGTCGTTTAGACATCGTCAAGGCTTCTCGACTTTGATATGCGCATAATTTCATTAAAAATTAATTTTAATTTTTGGATCGATCATTAATTGATTCGATATTTTCTATTTAATTAATTTTGATGCTTTCGACGCATTATGAAGTCGAATTTTCAAATTGAATTGAATTTAATCGATTTCGATCGCAATTAGGGGATTTTAATTTCCACCATATTTTTTTAATTTTAAGTGGCACATAGTTGTAGGTCAACAGGCACATCTTTAATTTAATTTTGAGATAAATACTTGATTTAAGTCTCCTTTGATCGATTTTAATGAGATCGATTAAAATATATCCAAATTGATCGAGCAATCTTGTTTTATGTTTGAGATAAATCAATAATTCAACTTCTCTTTCAGATGAATATTTCATTCGATCTCTTTCCTTTTTTATGATTGAGATGAATGTTTAATTCAATCTAATTTTGCTTGAAATAGATCCTTAATTTTAACCTCATTCATATTTAGAATGTCTTTAATCTTTAGTGGAATTGATTGTAATGCACCTATATTTATGCTCAGTTACTTCAAAAATTAATAATTATTCACTACTGCATTTATGCGAATATTTTTAACACGAAGATTATGGATTTTACCAAAATCCATATTATATAAATGAAATAATTCTTACTTCATCCATGTATTCAAAATTCATTAAAGGATTAAATAATTTCGATTTAAACCCCCAATTTAAAATTTTGATTAGATTGAAATGTTTTAATATGACCAAGATTAGATTAAGTGAGTTTGAATAATTTAACTCAATTCAAATTCAAAATTTAAGTTTGATAATTTTGACGAAATTTTTACAGCATAACAACTTAACAGTACTATGTTTTACGAAATTTAGTGCGATGCACGCTCCTCTCGCTTGTTTTGGATCTAAGATCGACAGAGGGAGGAATTTCATCACACTGGACTCAAAATCAACGGTGAAGGTCTTCAAAATTTTCTCGGCCCTTATCAAGATCAACAGACATGTGTTTTCAAAGTTTAAAACCTGTGATTTAATTAATTTCAAATAATTTAAATTTGAATTAATTATGTTTAATTTTAGTAAGATAGAGGCTCGTCAATGTTGCATTTTGCAAAATAATGCACTCACACCTTCCTTGCTCTGAATCCAAGATCAAGGCATCTCATATCGAACCCAATATCGATGGTGGAGGCCTTCATAAAATTCCTGTCCATATCTATAAGATCAACGGACGTAGGTCTTTCACCTGCAAATATAATTTTTGCAATATTTTTAAATTAAAAAGGCATAATACCTAATATATTTCTTAAAATTCCAAAATAGCCCTTGAATTTCTCCTATAAGACTTGATTGGGATTGGGGTTTGTTCACGCAAGCAAGGACATTAGCCTGGTTTCACCATGAGGGATACTCAAAGGAGTTTCGCTTTGACTAATCCACACAACCAAACAGGTTCAATTTTTTCTAGGACATGAGGCCAACGAGCTCACCTCGGTAGGGAGTTCAACTCCTCGCAAGAGAAGTTCGGTGAAGCTATTCATGGGACAAGAGGGATGCCGACTCCTTCACACGATGGGCAAGGCTAGGCTCACATGGTACCCACTCGCTCTCTTCCTCTTACTCTCACTCTCTCTCACTTTTGGATATATACGGTCACCTCGGACCACTCCAACTCCCTCTTTATAGAGGGAAGGAATAATTAGCACTTCACTCCTTGGTTGCAAACATCTCACCAAACTTTTGAGTACCTCATGCTCTCATTGAAAATGCTAACTAAAACTTCATCATCGGCCTTTAATTCCCTCAATGTCATTGAGTAACCCTTCATAGAAGTATCATCGAATGTAGTCTATGTCAAGCACATTGCCTAAGAAGAACCAAGATCACAGATGATAAGAAACAAATATATTGATCAAGATTCTTGTTGACCTCACTTTTGGAGTGAGCTCTTAACATCTTCTTAGACTTAGGACTCTTCTAGACACTAAGATTTTCTTAGTCATAAGACACATATAGTGATTAGATGAACACCTAAGCCTAGAGACTTAGAAGTGTTAATCATAAGATTAGGCTATGCCTTAGGGTTTAAGGAAATTACCTATCCCATAGCCCAAATCTAATCTAGATACACTTTCTCAAATTAAATCCAGACTCAATTCTCAAATCAAACCTCAAATCCAAATTCAAATTCTAAATCTAATTTCAAAATTTGACTCCAAATGATTGAAACCCAAAATCAAATTCAAATCCTAACACCCCTTCCTAAGCCATATGAACCATATTCATAAGCAGCCAAATATTTCCTTAAATCAAATCAAACTCAATTGATCTCTTCATAAATGAATTATTCCTTCATTTATATTCACAAATATAAATAAAATTCAAATTCAAATGACCAAAACCATATTGAAAATCAAATCCAAACTCAATTTAAACCCTTTAAGCCAATTCTTTGGACTTAGCCAAATTCTATCCGTAAGTCAAAACCAACGAATTTTCTCTTGAATCAATCATTTATTCAATTATTTACCCAAATGTAAATGAAACCTATAATTATCAAATCAAATCAAAACTAAACCAATTGACCCACTTAGGTGCACTTGACCAAAAGTGACTAAAGGACTCACCTGAGCCAACTTCTAATCCAACCCAAATTGGATTGAACCAAGCTCACCAAAATCTTCCACCATGATTTTTGATCACTCTAGGATGATCAATTGCAACCAATTGGGCCAAACCAAGCCCAATTGGCCATTTGATCCAAACTTACCCAAATTGGCCTAAAGAACCAAATCAGGCCAAATCATGATCTAACCCAAATTGATTGCGACCAATGGCTCAATCTCATTCTAAATTGATTATTGAACTTGACCAAAGCAATAATTGAACTCAATTTGATCAATTGAGCCCAATCAGTCAACTTGACCCAACTTAGCCCAAATTGGCTTAAAGGGTCAATTTGGCTAAATCAAATTAAATCCAAATTAATTCAAACCAAAGACCACATTCATCTTCAATGAGTTAATTGAACATGAATCAACCCATAAACCAAGTTAATTTGGACAATTTTGGTCAAATGGGTCAACAAAATGACCCATATGACCTAAATTGGGCCAAATCCCTTGAAACCAAGCCAAAACCCATTAGGGGCTGATCAAATCCGACCCAAACTCATTTGGGATCAGCCCAAAATAAACCCAACCCATTTTAAATCCCTCATGAACCAACATAGGATTCCACTAACCCCATTTAATTCCCCATCACATGCACTTAACCCCTCATCACATGGCACCAATATTCCAATTAAACAAATTTCATCATGTGGCAGCAAGAGAGGACTTTGGAGCAAAATCCAAAGTCCTCAATCAATCTAGACCTATCCTAACCACCCCAACAAGATGGCATTCAATTTGGAGCCAAAATGATTCAAACTTTTTTTTATTTTATCCATTATAAAGGAGGGAAATGAGACTTGAGCTCTCTTGCTCCCATCATCACTCAGCCCCCAAAGCTCTCCAAAGCCAAAAGTAACCCATTCCCCACTGTTTAGCCATATTAAGCTCAAATCATAAAGGATTTGCTCTTCCGTGATAAACATCCAGGAGACGAGAGAAGCAAGGGCTAAAGTTTACTTTGAAGCTTCCTCACACATAGAAGCTCCCTCGGATCTTTCCACCGAAATCATCCCGGTGAGGTAACTTTCGTCAAAGTAGTCGGCCTTAGGATTTTGCATATTTGTATTAAATTTCCTGATTCTAGGAATTTCCTTTAGAAAATCCAGCACTTTTATTTTAAATCATCCCAAATAGGAAATAGAATGGTGTGAATCGACGCACGGTCCATTTGGACAAGTTTTGGCTTAGAAACTTTCATTTTTTCCAAAAATACCCTGAAACACTGTTCACCGCCGGCGGCTCACAGCCACCGTCCGATCCCGCAGTTCGCGGGATCGGACGATCGCGCGTGGATCGCGCGATCCGGGCCTTCAGATCGCGTGATGCGATCTGGACCGTCCGATCGCGCGGTTCGCGCGATCGGACGGCTCAGATCGCGTGATCCGAGCTTCGCATCGCCGGAAATGATCTGGACCGTCCGATCGCGTGGTTTGCGCGATCGGACGGCTTAGATCATGCGCCGATCGCGCGATCCTGGCCTCTGGATCGCGTGATCTGACATGAATCGTCTGATCTGTGATCGGACAGTCCAGAGAAAGGCGCGGGTCGCTGTCTTTCCCAAACCGCGCGTATAAAAAAAAAATAATAATAATAAATAAATAATAATAATAATAATAATTTAAATCATCCGAAACTTCAAAATTCATAAAAATAAAATACTTAACCAAAATTATAAACAAGGGCTCGTTGGATTTGTCTATCCGAGAGGAATCCAACAAACCTAAAATATTCAAAAGTTATGTAGTATTTCTGTGCGTAATTTAAGTTTTAGTGAAAATCATATTTTATTAATTAAGCCAAAAATATAGGTTATATTAAGTTGAAATTTTTAGATATTGAACTTAATGTTATAACACACATACAGTAAAATTTAAAGTTAAAATCACTTTTGTATTGGTAGATATTAAAATTTTAAATTCAGATTATCAATTTTGATAAAATAAATTAAATACAAATTCAGAAATTTACAAAAATCTTCAAGATAACCTAAATCACTTTAATTGACATCTAAGACTCTTAAAAAAAAATGATTCTATCTTACGAATCTTAAAAAAACCCAATAAACACTTAAGATTAGAGTTTAAATAACTAAAAGTTAATTAAAATATAATCTAAAAAAAAAACCCAAATATTAAATAAAAAAATAAAAAAATAATAATAATAATAATAATAATAAAATGATCAGAAATTGAATAAAATTCATTAAACCATTAATCAAACTTTAAATCAGAAAAATATCATCTTTAAGGAGATTAAATTAAATATGATTAAATCTATTTAAGTTAATAAAACTCAATTAAATGATTAAATCTTAAATCAAACTCAAAATCCAACAAACTTAGAAAACTTTAATAATTTGATACTAATCAATTAAACTAAATAAAATTAAAGTAAACTTAATTAACCTATGATTAAATCACATCCATTTGGAATGAGATAATTAAATAATCATTAAATATTTCAACCTAATAACTAAATTGATCATGTTAATGAAATAAAACAAACATAACAAATCAAATCAAGTAAAACCCTAATCATAAATAATCAAACTCAATTAGTCAAACATTTAATTAATGAAAATTCAATAAATTAATCCATCATCTTAATTAATCAAATTAATTTAAGTAAGTCACATTAAAGTTAACTCTAAAATTAAGCTTAAATCAAACCCATAATTAAACTTAATAATCACTCCTTGAATAAACTAATTAAGTTAATCATAAACTTAAACTTAATCAAACATAATTAAGATGCAATTAAACATTAAACATAAATTAAACCTAAATTATTCATTAATCTTTAAAATAAACTTTTAATTAATCTAATTACCCTTAATCAAACTTAATTGGTCAACATTTAATTAATAAAATTTAATGAATTAACCCACCATTTTAATTAATCAAATTAATTTAAATAAGTGACATTAAAGCTAAAATTAAGCTTAAATCAAACCATAATTAAATAATCATACCCCTTTAATAAATTAATTAAGTTAATTAAATTAATCATATGAAACCTAAACTTAATTAAACATAATTAAGATCTTAAACACTAATCAAAACTTAAATTAAACCAAAATCATTAAGTCATTAATCTCTAAACAAACCTTTAATTAATCTAATAATTTTAATTAACCCATTAATCAAATTTAATTAATCAAACATCTAATTAATGCAAACTTAATAAATTAATCCATTATCTTAATAAACCAAGTTTAACTTTATAAATCAGTTAAAGTTAAATAAAATTAAATACTTAACTAATCTAATTAATTTAATCACATTTATTAAATAAATTAAATAAATAAATTACATTAATCACATTAAACTTAAGCTTAATCAAACATAAAAATATAATTAAATGATAATCAAATAATTTAAACTTCAATCATTAATTCATCAGTTACATCATTAACTCAAATAAACATGAAATTAAATCAAAAGTTAAACAAATCTTTATTTAATTTAATCATACCTCTTAAACAAACTAATTAAGTTTATCGAATTAATTACATTAAACTTAATTAATCAAAACACAATTAAATACTAATCAAAACATAAATCAAACCAAAACCATTAAGTCATCAATTGCATCATTTTCAAACAAATATAAAAAAAAAAGATTAAACAAACCTTTATAATTAACATAAATACACTTATTAATTAAACAAATCACATAATCACATTGAACCTAAGCAAATCCATAAGACCAATAAAGCTAAGCAAATCAAATTGAATCAAATTAAGTTAAATCAAGAAAGATTCTCATCAATTTAATATAGAATCAAATCAAATCTCATTCAACCTACTTAAATAAAATGAACTAATTAACTATCCAATATATGAAATCAAAAAAATGCAAACCAAACTTAGATGAACATGACAAATGGATGTGATTAAAAATATGATCCCAATTACAAAGAATCAAACCCAATTAGAATCAAAATATAATCTCAATTAATCCAATCAAACTACAAATAAATGAACCATCAATTAAATAAACATAAAGTTAAATCACATAACCATGATCAAAGAAAAGAATTAAATATTTAAAGGATATTGAATTATCAAGATGCAATTAAACTAAAATATCCAATAAAAAATCAATTAATCAAATACTTAAATAAACTCAAATTCTAAATTCTAAATTGAAGGAATTACACAAGTTCAAATGGGCTAATCAAGATACATGGGACCTTAGATTCCTTAGAATTAGGATGTAGAATAGGTGAGTCTGTCTGAGATGGAATTCATCCTACCCTTCATTCTTGAGAACCTAAATATCATTTAAACCGAATAAAATTGAAATAAAAATGAAAAGCAAATCATTAAATCATTTAGATTGAAATCACCCAAAAAGGTAAAATTTAAATTCAAACTTCAAATTGGAACTTAAGCTAAAGAAACTAGTAAAGTCTTGCTACACAAGCCTTAAGCACACACATTAGAATACTAAGTCACTACTTAGTGCTAAGTTAGGTTGTATGTATGATGTTGTGTTTTGTTTTGTGATGTAATGTTTTAGGCGGATGTTAGGGTGTATGTTTAGTAGGCGGATGTTAGTAGTTATTAGCTAATCATATTTTCTGAGGGTTATACTTAAAGGAGTAATAAAAAAATATATACATGCTTTTCTTTACTGGGTTGCTTAGCCCTTAAGTGTAACCCATGTTAGGACAGTGGACTTGGTTACCCATGTGTGGGTCTAAGTCCAAATTATTCATATACTTGGATTGTATGGTATGTTTAGCTAACATTTGTTTTGCGGTGTAGCTAGATTTACTTTTCTATTTTTGATGTAATTTTGCATTAGAAATTAGGGGTTAGTGCTATGGGGGTTAGGATGAGCAGTGGCTAGAAGGCTTAGTCCCTGGGGTGCCCTGTGATGCCTTTGGAGTAAATCAAATCAAAAGAAAGAAATGAAGAAATGAAGAAATGAAGAAAAGAAGACCCCCTAGCATATATATTATTTTTTGTAATCCGGGTTGTATAAGGGTAGAGCTTTGCCATCTTTTCTTTTCTCTTTTTTTAGGTGTCTGCGGAACCGACCCGGCCTTTTATTCTTTTACGGTAGTCTATAAAATTGTTTGATGTTGTGTTTAGATTGCGCATTAGAATAACATGCTTTTCATAGTTTGTTTATGATTGATGCTTGAATGTGTGGCCTGGATGCGGTAGGCTCTTAGGATAAAATTAATTTTTCTACCCCAATTAATAACTCATAACTAAAATTTTAAAACAACTCATAACCTCACATAAAAGCCTAGGGATTAAATCAAGATAATAAAATTTTAGTAACCCCTTAGGATGGATGAATGTATAATATCATGCATATCATGTTCTTTCACTCTTGTTAAGAGGGAGCTTCCATCTTTGCCAGAGAATCAAGGCTTAACCTATGAGAGCCTTTGGTGGAAGACACCCCTTTCTCTCTTGATTTGGCCTATAATCAAATTCTCATGCATTTAGGCATACAAAATCCCATAGCCTGTGTCAAAATAAAAAGTCCAAAAGAATCAAATAAATTTGATAAAATTTGCATTAGATTAAGTCATGGATTCATACCACTCATGCTCTAGTCTCTTAGGGAGTGAGTCTAAGGACTTAGTTTCCTTTCTAAATGAACAACAACCTAGCCATCTTGCAAAGCATAAGACTTGCCTACATGGATTTAAAGCGTAGGAGGAGTTAACTGGCTGCCACTGCAGGCGGTAATAAGTCAAGCAGTCGGGTGGTTTATTCTCTCTTGTGGAGGTAAACCATATACCCTTTTGCCTTAGATTTAGGTTATGCCTTTGTTTTGTACCAAGGCTCCTTAGTTTAGGAATGAGGTAGCTTTCCTTTGGGCTACAAGCATAAATCCTCACCTCTTAGGCATTTCCACAATCTTATGTTATGGAATTATAAGCCCAATCTAATAAAATGTCAACTCAAATAATTAACTCTCTTCAATTTCAAAAATATAAAGCCCAATATGGTAGATTGGAATGCTCACTAGGCTTCCTAGTATGAGTATTTCCTACTTTCTCCCTTTGGATTCCAAAAATAAGTCTTCTCCTTGATCTATCCCATTTGATTTTCTAAAATAGCCAATCCTTTGATAGTCTTAACCTTGAAATCTTTGGAGACTCTAATTATCTACTTTAATCGAGAGTATTCTTAAGAAATTCTCATTTCTTAGGATGTAATTAACTATGAGGGCTTGCCCTCCATAGAACTTAACGAACCGGCTTAAAATAAACCCTACTTTACTTTTCCATGTAAAGTAGGGGAAAAATCTGTATATTCGAAGACCCATCATGCCTTAGGAGTCCTTATTAGGTGATTAGGTCCATTATAGGGTGGTGATTTCTATCTTTCGAGATAGTACATCATTCCTTAATGTCGCGTACCCATCACTTCAATAAGTACCCCAAGATCTGTGGTGTCCTACATCCCAAAAAATAAACACCAATTTTTTTGCGACTCCTGGGAGAGTTCCTCTCTCCATCTTTAGTAGACAATTATTGTCTCCAAGCATCGATAGTGGACTTATATTTATATAGGACCGAGACTATCATTCTTTCCGTTGGCACTTAGCTTATTTCATCCTTAAGCAAAGCTAGCCAACATCCTTTAGGTTTTAGCTCACAGGTGTAGGTTAAAATCTCTATTAGGTCCCCAATAGGTAAAAATAAATTAAGTAAAAATAATGGAAAATAACCAAATATAAAATTTTGAACCTCTTACCACTAGCTTGGTGAGTAAAGTTCATCTCATGCTTAACAAAATTTCAATAAAATCCAAAGTAAAATAAAACATCTTTTAAAAAAAAATAAATAAATAAAGTCCTTTCAAAATAAAAATAATATGAACTCCATTTAACATAATCCAATTTGTTGGGGAGATTCTCTCTTTAAAATCAAGATTAAAAAAAAAATCATTTCTCAAAAAAAAAAAAAAAAAAAAATAATAAATAAATCCCTTTCAAAATAAAATTAATTGAACCCACTTAACAAACTCTTTGTTAAGTGAAGGTTCATTTTCAAAATCAAAATTAAATCAAATAAAACCTTTTCTTCAAAATAAATATCAAAACTCTTTTTTCTTTTAAACAAAATTAACCAATTTCATTTAACATACTCAAATTGGTTAAATAATAGTTCTCTTTAAAATAAAAATCAAACAACGCCAAACAAAACAAAACAAAATTCCTAAATTTTGAACTTACCATCATTTGGAAAGTAAAGTTCCAAAATTTCTTAAGTCTCAGTCAAAGCGCTTTGAACCTATCATATCAACATTTGACAAATGAAGTTCCAAAAAATTCTCTTCAAAATCTCTCCAAATTGAGATCTAATTATTTGAACCCCTTTATCATATCCAAATTTGATGAGTGTGGGTTCAAATTCTTTATCAAAAAATGTGTGAATCAAATTTGACATGGAGCTTGAAAACGTTAAGATGACTTGTGATAATGTAATATTCATTATTGGTCACAAAGTTATGAATCATAAAACTTTATGATGAAATTCAATTAAAACCAAGATATGGATTTTCACCCTAATGGAGAAAGGCCATAAAGATTCCTTCGGGGCCAAGAATGAAATTGACAAGGATGTTGAGTATGTCTTATTTATTCCAGATAAGTATGACTCAAATGACTTGAATCCTAATTCCCAAAGAAGACAACTCTCAAAATATTGATCGTAATCCATAAAATAGCGATCTTGATGGACTTTATGCTTTAATGATTCCAACTTCGGGTAGAAATGCCCTCATTCTATACTTTCATGGTGTCACTATCGATAAAGAGTTAGAATCATCAAATTTCAAAGGTCTAATGGGATAAAATTTGAAAAAAAAAAAGAAGAAAAAAAAAAAGAAAAAAAAGAAAAGAAAGAAAGAGAGAGAGTAGAGTAGGTAGACATCAATTCTACCTCTCCTTGAGATATCAGTCAATTATTACGTGGCGGTCCTACCACTTTGATCAACACCATAGGAAGAAGCAAACCGGTCGTTTGAAATAATCAAATTCTAAATCCTTCTTAAGATACACTTCACAATCCAAAATAAGGGTGGCAAACTGTTCAAGGTTAATCTTAATGTCTAGACTATCTTGGAAGGTTCTTATAAGCTAAGTAATAAGTGCACTCTCACATTCTCTAAGGAGGTAGAAAAATTTTTGATTCTTTCTTGCTTAGTTAGCGGCAACCTCCTCAAGTCATATTCAATATAGAATATCTTATGAAAAAAAAAATGACAAGCAATCTCCTCCAGAGAATACAATATAGACAAAGACTCAAAAAAAAAAAAGGAGAAAGAAAAAAAAGAAAGAGAAGAAAAAAGAAATAAAACACCAATAATACATATTGATTTAAAATCAAAAAAAAAATCATATGTACTAGGTGCAAATTCAAAAAAAAAAAAAGGAAAAAAAAAAGTAAAGCACCAATAATACATATTGATTTAGAATCAAAAAAAAATCATATGTATGAGGTGTAATTCAAAAAAAAAAAGAGAAAATAATACATGAGTTAAATTTTGAGTCAAATTTTGACAAATCTCTAAGTTAGATTGCAAAAGACTAGAAACTTAGTAGGTATGTGAGCACATTGACTCAATTTTACTATCTCATGATATTATTATAGGATTGGAAGTTAAGAGTTGCTCTAACCTCTAGCAAAAAAAAATATATATACATTATGAGATTTCAAATTTCCACTTCATTTTCTTTCAAGCTCGAAGAGGATTCAATGCTTGTAGATAGACCTTCAAATGAGGTAATAAAATTACCTTTTGCCTAGTCTACCTACTTTACTCAAACAATGTTGAAGATTTTCAAGTAGAGAATGAGCTCCTGAAAAAAAAAAAAAAAAAAAAAACCACCTCAAACATAAAGGAGTCCACCCACCCTCCCAACATTAGGTATATGATATGTTAGAAGGAAAATTCAACGACTTGGTTAGGTTACTTTTGTAGTTTAAAGACCGGTTACCTAAGATCATTATAAAGTGCCCAATACATCTCCAAAGGTAGCGGTCTATAAACTCAAAATTGAACCTATTGCTATTCCTATTTCTAGAAACTTTTGATGCAGAAGAGGATCAAAGTTTGAAGTTAATCTTATTGAAGAGAAAGATACTACCATGATTCCCCAACATTATTCCTAGTCCAAAAGAAGAACATTCAAATCTACACATATGTCAATTTTGAAGATAAGATAGGCATGCCTTGAAGGCAATTCACATTACCTATATCAAATTTAATGGCGAACATAGCCTTTTGCATAGTCTCCTCATTCAAAGACGGGTCAAATGATGTCGGAGGATGAGAGGTTGTTTACATTTATAATTTCCATCAGAATTTACTGCTATAAGGTCATACCTTTTAGTCTTAAAAATGCTAGCATCACATACCAGCGGGCCATGACTCGAATCTTCAACAAACTCATTCATCACCAAGTTGAATGCTACGTTGATGATCTCGTGGTCTAAAGCAAAGAAAAGGAAGATCATCTTTACGATAGTAGTTGTCTTCGATTAATGATACTACAACCTAAATATGAATCTCCTAAAGTATACAATTGGGATGGCTTTAAGGAAGTTTCTAAGGCTTGTAGTAATGCATCATGGGATAACAAAATTGATCTAAAATAGAGTGATATTAGATATGCAACCTTCAAAAAAAAAAAGAAAAAAAAAAGAAGAAAAAAAAAGAAAAAAAAAGAAAAAAAAAAGAAGAAAAAAAGAAAAAAGAGGAGGGTCTCAACATAATTAAAATCATTTCAAAGAAAGGTTGTCATATCTAAGATACTTAATATCTCATTTTTGGTAGGTGTCAATCATTCACTACTTTAACAAAGAAAGTAGATCAAGTTGAAGGATGATAAGTTTCAATACTCATCCAAAAGCATAAGGTAATATTTCATGACACCTCCATTGTCCCTCCATTGCCTTAGCCACTAGTTTAAGGCTATCTCCATTTAGGGTACAACTCTTCTTGTTAAAATTTATCATCAACAATCAAATTACAAACTCTATGCATCCATTGAAAAGCTTGAAGGTCTTGCAAGAAGAAGAAGAAGAAGAAGAAGAAGAAGAAGAAGGAAGAGATCTCAATTAATCTGAATATAGATGGTTTAAACTCTTTCAAAGTTAGTCTATCTCAAAACTCTTCAAATGAAGATTTTGTTTTGATCATTAAAAGGCCTACTTTGGCACTTCAAAGGATAGAAAGTAGTTTAAACCATGATAGGAGAGTGTTTGTATTTCTATGTCAACAACATTACTTCAAAATCCATTACACTCAAAGTCAAAATTTAAATTTGGAGAATAATTCAAGTAATTGGAATGAGAATTTTCTTTCATTCAAATACAAATTAGAAACATTTCTTGAAAGCAAAGAAATTTTTAAAAGAACATCAAAATCAATTCCTTGAAGTTATGTTTTCAAATCTACATTGATTGAGTCTCTAAAAAAAAAATCTACTATCACCCTTCAAAATTCCTCATCAATCTAAACATTCCTTCAAATTTACATAAAAAAGTGCAATATTTATCTCAAGTCTATTTAGGTAGGTGTAAGATTCCCCTGGCATCCTATTCCTTCATATCAAGTACAAACAAATATCTTTATCTGGTGGAGTAAGCCCCGTGGCACTCACTCATTATTAGGCTGCTCTGTCGGGTTCGATTTGTTGCCCAAAGTAACCAATCACCCTAGTGGTCATTTGTTGGAGGATGTGAGTCCCTGCTTTCTTCTAATTTGATTATTGCAAACCAACGAGCCTTGTCGGTTTGGTAGTCTTCACGCCTGAGTGAACTACACGTGTTGGTTTTGTATAAGAAGATGTGAGTCCAGTGCTTTCTTCTTGAACTAGCCATCATACTCGACTAGGTCGAGTTTCTTTGAGGTTTAGGTGTAAGAGTCCCAAGTGGCATCCTATTCCTTCATAACAAAACAAACAAACAAATATCTTTATCTCTATTTTGATGTGGGAGCAAGCCCCTGTGGCACTCACTTTCTGCTAGGTGGTTCGATTTGTTGCCCAAAAGCAATCGATCACCCCAGTGGTCATTTGTTGGAGGATGTGAGTCCCCGTGCTTTCTTCTAAACTTGACCATTGCAAACCGATGAGTGTTAGTTTGTAGTCTTCCTTAGCTAAGCTACCTCATGATTGATCCTGTTGGAGAAGATGTGAGTCCCTGTGCTTTCTTCTTGAACTAATCAACATGATCTAACTAGGTCGAATATATTTGAGGTTTAGGGTAAGTCCCCAAGAGGCTCCTTTCCTCTTGACTATGTTTGAGTCGATATAAGCCCCCGGTGGCATTCACTCATGCTAGGTCGGATGGCACAGCCAGAGACTATCCCGGTGGTTGCTTTAGAGATGTAAGCTACACGCTTTCTTTCTAGGCGATTGTTGCAAACCGATGGGCACCATAGGTTGGTTGATGTTACTATCGACGGCGACTCACCCGGTGGGTACACCACTCTTGGAAGATGTAAGTCCGCTTTCTCCATGAGTTGGCCAAATACCTATGTGATATATGACTAGCCATGTCATTTTCTGAGGTGTTGGATTGAAGCCCCATTGGCCCCTTCCTGCGGGCATTCTATTTGGATCACGCCCTTTGAGACCCCATTTAGACACTACCCGGGTTACTTTTGGATTGGACTCCCCTTTCGTAGCCACCCCGTGGTTGGAGAATTTGTTCGGATGCAGATTCTCCCTTGAAAATCAGAAGTCTAGAGGCGATATAAGCTCCTTCTCGTTTGATCCCTCAATAACAGGTCCATGATAAAACAAATTAAACAAACAAACAAAATATTTGCTTGTGGATTAGAATTCAAGCCCCGTGGCCCCTTTCGCGGGCATCCTATCTTTAGGGGCGGTCGAAAACTCCCTATGGGGACTACGAGTTGAGATAAATCCTGTACTCACTCGTAATTAGCCCAGTCGGGTTCAACTTGTTGTGCCACCAATGAGTTACTGTCTTTGCTTTGAAAGATATAAGTCTATTACGCATTCTTTCCCACGATCGTTGCAAACGGTGCCCAGGTGGGCGATTTGTTGCGCAACACCCCTGGATTCTTGTTTAGAAGATGTGAGTCCCGTGCTTTCTTCCAAACTTGACCATTGCAAACCGAAAGGCACCCCTTAGGTTGGTTAGTTCTACTAACGGTAGACTATCCCTTTGGATTTGTAAATCTAAGATAGGTCTAGGCGATATTAGCTCCTTCTTAGTAGATTCCATGAATCGTCCATCTAAAATTAAAGTAATTCGACTATTCTTGAGTCGATATGAGTCCATGGCATTCACTCAAAATAGCCTAGGTCGGATTGATCGTTGTGCCATCAATAGATCACCCCAACTGATTGATCTACTTTGGAAGATGTAAGTCACTACGCTTTCTTCTGCTGATCGTTACGAAAGGCAACCCCCAGTCTGGATAGTCCTACTTTGTGGTCAGTAGACTACCCCTTTGGACTTGTAAACAGACAGTCAAAGTGACATAGCTCCTCCTCGGTGGGTCCATGCCACAGTCCAATATAACACACAAAATTAAAGTAAATCAAATCAAATCAAATTAATCGACTACTCTTGAGTTGAGGTAAGACCCAGTGGTGCTCACTCAGAGTGCCTTGGGTAGGGTTGATGTGTTGCTCGTCCAATAGATCGCGACTTTCTTGCTTTGGAAGATGTAAGTCTACTTGCTTTCTTAGCATAGTCATTGCACCAAAAGGCAACCCCTTAGGTTGGATAGTCCTACCTTATGGCAGGTAGACTATCCCTTTAGACTTATAAATCTAAGACAGGCCAAGGGTGGCCCCTTCTTAGTATAGTCTGCACACCAACAGGTCCATAACAAAATAAATTTGAAACCAACCTCTCGAGTCAAATTAAACATATCAAATAAACCAAGTTTCTCTCTGACAAATCAAATTGGCCTCCCCTGGAACTTAGTTCTAAATCAAACAAATTTCACCGAGTGTACATCCCTAGCGGATATGCCTCTCAATCTAGAACCCTTCTCCCGGTGGAGCCATAACAATTAAACCTCCCTGGTGGAGTCTCAAATAAATCAAAAATATATATATATATAATTAAATTCTTATCCCCAGTGGATACACACCCAAACAAATTATATTCAAAATCAAGCTCATATATCCCTGAGATAACTTGAACCTGTTCCCACAGAGGAAGGTTCATGTACTCAATCCCACAGTGGATTCTTTTTTACTCTTATGCCCTTGGCATAAAGAGAAGTGCATTACAGATCGTGATTATCTACCTTTCTGGTATAGATCACTTACGTTGTTGCACCTTCTAAATGTTGTTGATCTTTTGGTCAACGCCATACTGCGGTGTGCCTTGTCACACCTATTGGGGTCCTTTTGTTGACCTCACTTTTGGAGTGAGCTCTTAACATCTTCTTAGACTTAGGACTCTTCTAGACACTAAGATTTTCTTAGTCATAAGACACATATAGTGATTAGATGAACTAACCTAGCTTGACTTAGAAGTGTTAATCATAAGATTACATGCCTTGGGGTTTAAGGAAATTACCTATCCCATAGCCCAAATCTCTAGATACACTTTCTCAAATTAAATCAGACTCAATTCTCAAATCAAACCTCAAATCCAAATTCAAATTCTAAATCTAATTTCAAAATTTGACTCCAAATGATTGAAACCCAAAATCATTCAAATCAACACCCCTTCTAAGCCATATGAACCATATTCATAAGCTTAGCCAAATATTTCCTTAAATCAAATCAAACTCAATTGATCTCTTCATAAATGAATTATTCCTTCATTTATATTCACAAATATAAATAAAATTCAAATTCAAATGACCAAAACCATATTGAAAATCAAATCCAAACTCAATTTAAACCCTTTAAGCCAATTCTTTGGACTTAGCCAAATTCTATCCAGATTAAGTCAAAACCAACGAATTTTCTCTTGAATCAATCATTTATTCAATTATTTACCCAAATGTAAATGAAACCTATAATTATCAAATCAAATCAAAACTAAACCAATTGACCCACTTAGGTGCACTTGACTAAAGTGACTAAAGGACTCACCGAGCCAACTTCTAATCCAACCCAAATTGGATTGAACCAAGCTCACCAAAATCTTCCACCATGATTTTGATCACTCTAGGATGATCAATTGCAACCAATTGGGCCAAACCAAGCCCAATTGGCCATTTGATCCAAACTGACCCAAATTGGCCTAAAGAACCAAATCAGCCAAATCATGATCTAACCCAAATTGATTGCGACCAATGGCTCAATCTCATTCTAAATTGATTATTGAACTTGACCAAAGCAATAATTGAACTCAATTTGATCAATTGAGCATCAAACTTGACCCAACTTAGCCCAAATTGGCTTAAAGGGTCAATTTGGCCTAAATCAAAATTAAATCCAAATTAATTCAAACCAAAGACCACATTCATCTTCAATGAGTTAATTGAACATGAATCAACCCATAAACCAAGTTAATTTGGACAATTTTGGTCAAATGGGTCAAATTGAAATGATATGACCTAAATTGGGCCAAATCCCTTGAAACCAAGCAAAACCCATTAGGGCTGATCAAATCCGACCCAAACTCATTTGGGATCAGCCCAAAATAAACCCAACCCATTTTAAATCCCTCATGAACCAACCCCACATAGGATTCCACCTAACCCCATTTAATTCCCCCATCACATGCACTTAACCCCTCATCACATGGCACCAATATTCCAATTAAACAAATTTCATCATGTGGCAGCAAGAGGACTTTGGAGCAAAAATCCAAAGTCCTCAATCAATCTAGACCTATCCCTAACCACAAGATGGCATTCAATTTGGAGCCAAAATGATTCAAACTTTTTTATTTTTATCCATTATAAAGAGGGAAATGAGACTTGAGCTCTCTTGCTCCCATCATCACTCAGCCCCCAAAGCTCTCCAAAGCCAAAAGTAACCCATTCCCCACTTTAGCCATATTAAGCTCAAATCATAAAGGATTTGCTCTTCCTTACGGCGATAAACATCGGAGGAGGCGTTGAAGAGAAGCAAGGGCTAAAGTTTACTTTGAAGCTTCCTCACACACATAGAAGCTCCCTGGGATCTTCACCGCCATAAATCATCGGTGAGGTAACCGTCAAACCATTGTGATTTTGCATATTTGTATTAAATTTCCCGTGATTCTAGGAATTTCCTTTAGAAAATCCAGCACTTTTATTTAAATCATCCCAAATAGGAAATAGAATTTTTTGTGATCGGCACGGGTCCATTTGGACAAGTTTTGCTTAAACTTTCATTTTTTCCAAAAATACCCCTGAAACACTGTTCACCGCCGGCGGCTCACAGCTACCGTCCGATCCCGCAGTTCGCGGGATCGGACTCGATCGCGTGGATCGCGCGATCCGGGCCTTCAGATCGCGCGATGCGATCTAAACCGTCCGATTGCGCGGTTTGCGCGATCGGACGGCTCAGATCGCGTGATCCGAGCTTCGGAGCCAGCTTCCGAGCTTCGGAGCGCCGGAAATGATCTGGACCGTCCGATCGCGTGGTTTGCGCGATCGGACGGCTCAGATCGCGCGCCGATCGCGCGATCCTGGCCTCTGGATCGCGCGATCTGATCTAGACCGTCCGATCTGTGATCGGACGGTCCAGAGAAAGGCGCGGGTCGCTGTCTTTCCCGCCCAAACCGCGCGTATAAAAAAAAAAATAATAATAAATAATAATAATAATAATAATTTAAATCATCTGAAACTTCAAAATTCATAAAAAATAAAATACTTAACCAAAATTACAAACAAGGGCTCGTTGGATTTGTCTATCCGAGAGGAATCCAACAAACCTAAAATATTCAAAAGTTATGTAGTATTCTGTGCGTAATTTAAGTTTTAGTGAAAATCATATTTTATTAATTAAGCCAAAAATATAGGTTATATTAAGTTGAAATTTTAGATATTGAACTTAATGTTATAACACACATACAGTAAAAATTTAAAGTTAAAATCACTTTTGTATTGGTAGATATTAAAATTTTAAATTCAGATTATCAATTTTGATAAAATAAATTAAATACAAATTCAGAAATTTACAAAAATCTTCAAGATAACCTAAATCACTTTAATCGACATCTAAGACTCTTAAAAAAAATGATTCTATCTTCTGAATCTTAAAACCCAAATAAACACTTAAGATTAGAGTTTAAATAACTAAAAAGTTAATTAAAATATAATCTAAAAAAAAAAAAAAAAAAAAAAAACCCAAATATTAAATAAAAAAATAAAAATAATAATAATAATAATAATAATAATAAAATGATCAGAAATTGAATAAAATTCATTAAACCATTAATCAAACTTTAAATCGGAAAAATATCATCTTTAAGGAGATTAAATTAAATATGATTAAATCTATTTAAGTTAATAAAACTCAATTAAATGATTAAATCTTAAATCAAACTCAAAATCCAACAAACTTAGAAAACTTTAATAATTTGATACTAATCGAATTAAACTAAATAAAATTAAAGTAAACTTAATTAACCTATGATTAAATCACATCCATTTGGAATGAGATAATTAAATAATCATTAAATATTTCAACCTAATAACTAAATTGATCATGTTAATGAAATAAAACAAACATAACAAATCAAATCAAGTAAAACCCTAATCATAAATAATCAAACTCAATTAGTCAAACATTTAATTAATGAAAATTCAATAAATTAATCCATCATCTTAATTAATCAAATTAATTTAAGTAAGTCACATTAAAGTTAACTCTAAAATTAAGCTTAAATCAAACCCATAATTAAACTTAATAATCACACTCCTTGAATAAACTAATTAAGTTAATCATATTAAACCTAAACTTAATCAAACATAATTAAGATGCAATTAAACATTAAACATAAATTAAACCTAAATTATTAATTCATTAATCTTTAATTAAAATAAACTTTAATTAATCTAATTACCCTTAATCAAACTTAATTAGTCAACATTTAATTAATAAAAATTTAATGAATTAACCCACCATTTTAATTAATCAAATTAATTTAAATAAGTGACATTAAAGCTAAAATTAAGCTTAAATCAAACCCATAATTAAATAATCATACCCCTTTAATAAATTAATTAAGTTAATTAAATTAATCATATGAAACCTAAACTTAATAAACATAATTAAGATGCCGTTAAACACTAATCAAAACTTAAATTAAACCAAAATCATTAAGTCATTAATCTCATTAAACAAACCTTTAATTAATCTAATAATTTTAATTAACCCATTAATCAAATTTAATTAATCAAACATCTAATTAATGCAAACTTAATAAATTAATCCATTATCTTAATAAACCAAGTTTAACTTTATAAATCGATTAAAGTTAAATAAAATTAAATACTTAACTAATCTACTAATTAATTTAATCACATTTATTAAATAAATTAAATAAATAAATTACATTAATCACATTAAACTTAAGCTTAATCAAACATAAAAATATAATTAAATGATAATCAAACCCTAATTTAAACTTCAATCATTAATTCATCAGTTACATCATTAACTCAAATAAACATGAAATTAAATCAAAAGTTAAACAAATCTTTATTTAATTTAATCATACCTCTTAAACAAATAATTAAGTTTATCAATTAATCATTAATTAATCAAAAACACAATTAAATACTAATCAAAACATAAATCAAACCAAAACCATTAAGTCATCAATTGCATCATTTGTCTAAAAAATATAAAAAAAAAGATTAAACAAACCTTTATAATTAACATAAATACACTTATTAATTAAACAAATCACATAATCACATTGAACCTAAGCAAATCCATAAGACCAATAAAGCTAAGAAAATCAAATTGAATCAAATTAAGGTCAAGAAAGATTCTCATCAATTTAATATAGAATCAAATCAAATCTCATTCAACCTACTTAAATAAAATGAACTAATTAATCCAATATATGAAATCAAAAAATGCAAACCAAACTTAGATGAACATGACAAATGGATGTGATTAAAAATATGATCCCCTTACAAAGAATTAAACCCAATTAGAATCAAAATATAATCTCAATTAATCTAATCCAATCAAACTACAAATAAATGAACCCATCAATTAAATAAACATAAAGTTAAATCACATAACCATGATCAAAGAAAAGAATTAAATATTTAAAAGGATATTGAATTATCAAGATGCAATTAAACTAAAATATCTAATAAAAAAAATCAATTAATCAAATACTTAAATAAACTCAAATTCTAAATTCTAAATTGAAGGAATTACACAAGTTCAAATGGGCTAATCAAGATACATAAGGACCTTAGTTAGATTCCTTAGGAATTAGGATGTAGAATAGGGTGAGTCCTGTCTACAGATGGAATTCATCCTACCCTTCATTCTTGAGAACCTAAATATCATTTAAACCGAATAAAATTGAAATAAAAATGAAAAGCAAATCATTAAATCATTTAGATTGAAATCACCCAAAAAGGTAAAATTTAAATTCAAACTTCAAATTGGAACTTAAGCTAAAGAAACTAGTAAAGTCTTGCTACACAAGCCTTAAGCACACACATTAGAATACTAAGTCACTACTTCTAGTGCTAAGTTAGGGGGTTGTATGTATGATGTTGTGTTTTGTTTTTTGATGTAATGTTTTAGGCGGATGTTAGGGTGTATGTTTAGATGGATGTTAGTAGTTATTAGCCTAATCATATTTTACGGTTATACTTAAAAGGGTCACGTAATAAAAAATATATACATGCTTTTCTTTATCTGAGTTGCTTAGCCCCTTAAGTGTAACCCATGTTAGACAGTGGACTTGGTTACCCATGTGTGGTCTAAGTCCAAATTATTCATATAACTTGGATTGTATGGTATGTTTAGCTAACATTTGTTTTGGTGTAGCTAGATTTACTTTTCCTATTTTTGATGTAATTTTGCATTAGAAATTAGGGTTAGTGCTATGGGGGGGGTTAGGATGAAGCGGCAGAAGGCTTAGTCACAGGGTGCCCTGTGATGCCTTTGGAAATCAAATCAAAAGAAAGAAATGAAGAAATGAAGAAATGAAGAAAAGAAGACCCCATAATATATATTATTTTGTTGTAAGGGTTGTATAAGGGTAGAGCTCGGCTACCCATCTTTTCTTTTCTCTTTTCGGGGTGTACGGCGGAACCCGACCGCACAGGCCTTTTATTCTTTTACGGTAGTCTATAAAATTGTTTGATGTTGTGTTTAGATTGCGCATTAGAATAACATGCTTTTCATAGTTTGTTTATGATTGATGCTTGAATGTGTGGCCTGGATGCGGTAGGCTCTTAGGATAAAATTAATTTTTCTACCCCAATTAATAACTCATAACTAAAATTCTAAAACAACTCATAACCTCACATAAAAGCCTAGGATTAAATCAAGATAATAAAATTTTTAGTAACCCCTTAGGATGGATGAATGTATAATATCATGCATATCATGTTCTTTCACTCTTGTTAAGGGAGCTTCCATCTTTGCCGAGAATCAAGGCTTAACCTATGAGAGCCTTTGGTGGAAGACACCCCTTTCTCTCTTGATTTGGCCTATAATCAAATTCTCATGCATTTAGGCATACAAAATCCCATAGCCCGTGTCAAAATAAAAAGTCCAAAAGAATCAAATAAATTTGATAAAATTTGCATTAGATTAAGTCATGGATTCATACCACTCATGCTCTAGTCTCTTAGGGAGTGAGTCTAAGGACTTAGTTTCCTTTCTAAATGAACAACAACCTAGCTATCTTACAAAGCATAAGACTTGCCTACATGGATTTAAAGCGTAGGAGGTTAGTTGCCACTCCAGGCGGTAATAAGTCCAGCAGTCAATCGGGTGGTTTATTTTCTCTTGTGGAGGTAAACCATATACCCTTTTTTTCTTAGATTTAGGTTATGCCTTTGTTTTGTACCAAGGCTCCTTAGTTTAGGAATCACAGGTTTTCCTTTGGGCTACAAGCATAAATCCTCTTAGGCATTTCCACAATCTTATGTTATGGAATTATAAGCCAATAATAAAATGTCAACTCAAATAATTAACTCTCTTCAATTTCAAAAATATAAAGCCCAACTATATGGTAGATTGGAATGCTCACTAGGCTTCCTAGTATCATGAGTATTTCCTACTTTCTCCCTTTGGATTCTAAAATAAGTCTTCTCCTTGATCTATCCCATTTGATTTTCTAAAATAGACAATCCTTTGATAGTCTTAACCTTGAAATCTTTGGAGACTGTAATTGTCTACTTTAATCGAGTATTCTTAAGAAATTCTAATTTCTTAGGATGTAATTAACTATGGGGAAACTTGCATATAGGTGATTAGGTCCATTATAGGTGGTGATTTCTATCTTTTCGAGATAGTGCGTCATCTCTTAATGTCGCATTCATCACTTCAATAAGTACCCCCTAAGATCTGCGTGGTGTCCTACATCCCCAAAAATAAACACCACAATTCTCTTCTAATATTAGTTTATAGGCATGTCTGCATTTACTTTTGACATGAAAATTTAAGTTGTGCATATTCTCTCATCTCTCCTTTTGTTGTCAGTGCATATCGCTCTTTCTCTTTCCATAACTATTCATTTATTAAGAAAACCCAATTGTGGGATCCGAAAATTAGCCACCGACCTCTTTCGGAAAACAAAAGGAAAGAAAAAGTTGTTTAAGTGTCGGTGATAATTTCAGAAGACAGATGAATAGTAGATAAGACACTACCGATTTCATTTTCATTTGGTGAGAACTTTTATATCTGGTTCCATATTTCTATAGCAAGCCCAGTTAATTACCCTCACTCAATCTTGAGAGACTTTCGATTAAAAGGTCGATGAATCGTTAAATAACGGTATATAATTGCGTGAGTGGAGTTTAAAACTTATGAAATTTATTATTTTAATTTTAAACTTTTGTGGGGAACGATGGCCGATCTAGATCCCATGGTTCCGTCGTCAGTCGTGGTCCACAGTGGCAGTCGAGGAGGTAGTCGACTGGCGACGAAGGATCCTTGTCGAACACATGGGTTACGTCGTCTAAGATGTCCTTGTAGACCTAGGGTGAAGTTTGTCTAAGGGGACAAATATAAGTCAACCTTAGATAACATAGGTTTTACGCTAAATACATTCTATATTTCAGCTCAAGCAAAGTTGGGAACATCACTGCGGCCATGGCCAATTTAGTGGCGTCATATCGCGGTGAACCACCCGGTCAGAGGGCTCTGGTCGTAACCGCCATTTATGTGGTGTCATATCGTGACAAAACCATGAGACAGAGGACACGCCACGCCCCACGCTTTAGGAATATTTGAGTGTGAAGGAAGTATGTATTTAATTTAATTTGATCGGCTTTTGAGAGACAAAGTTTTCTTTTTGTCACCCAAAGATAAAATAAATATGGAGGGTGGATTTTATTTTATTTATTTTTTAGTTTTAATTTAAATAATTAATTTCATTTTTTATTTATTTATTTTTGTTATATTCTTTAAATTTTGATCATTTTATGATTAATTTTAGATTTTAATATATGATCATTTATCATTGAAATTTTAATTATAATTACCCTTCTCTCATCATGTATTATCAATCGATGATTCCTACTGCCCGGTTTTTTCTGAGGATCGTCTTAATTGTCTCAAGAAGTATAATCCTTTAAAATCTTGTCCACTCTAGTTTGAACATAGAGGATCGGGTTTGAGACTTTTCTTCCTGAGGATTTGAATTGAAGCTAAGTCAAATATCGTATATTATGACAATTATCTCGATATTATTAATTTGAAATTCTTATAATATCAAATTTTAGGTTTTTAACTTAACTACCCCAAGACCAAACCGGATATGTAGCATCTGCTTTATGTTTGACTTAGTAATTACTCCAACATGCATATCTCTTTGGGAATTGTATAGAATTAGAATGTCTAAGTTGGAGTTTATATGTCAATTTTGATTTTTTGAGTTTTGTTAACTTGACATTCAAGATCAAACCGGAAGTATAACATCTCTGCCTTTATTTTATACCTAACTTGCACATGTCCTATTGTTTGAACATTTCAACATACATACAGTATCTGTTCTTAAAATATTGTATGGACATTAAATGTCTAGTTGAAAAAATTTGCAAGTTTAGGTCTTTGATATGATATTTTTGGGTTTTGTTAACGGACGTCAAGACCAAACCGTGAAGATCTGTTCTTTTGTTTTATACCTAACACATTTGTTTGTTTGAACACTTCAACATACATACAAGTATCGTTTCTTTTAAAATGTACACATTAAATGTCTAGTTAAAATGTAATTTTTGCAAGTTTAGATTTCAATATGACATTTTTGAGTTTTGTTAACTGACCCAAGACCAAACCGGGAAGTGTAGCATCTGTTCTTTAGAAAATATGATATTCATATTATTTTGGCCAAAAAAAACTCCCTTTATGTCACAAATCAAGGGTATATGCTGAAATAAATTATGTTGAAAGCCTATTTGATCAAATGTAAGGTAATCAAACATAGACTTAAGCCCTTTCATTGAAAATATGATATGCATATTATTTTGGCCAAAAATCTCTTTATGTCATAAAAAAGGGTATATTGAAATAAATTATGTTGAAGCCTATTTGATCAAATATAAAGTAATAGGACCCTAAATAGAGGCATTTGATTTGGGCTAAGAACCATTTCTTTATGGAAAATCAGAAACATAAATGAAATAAATCATTTTGAAGCTCATATGATCAAATATAAATTAGTGGGTCTAGAATGAATTTAGGCACTTGATTTGGGCTAAAAACTCTTCTTTATGTGGCAAATCAAGAATAAAGAAATAAATCATTTTGAAGGCCCATATGATCAAATATAAAGTAGGCCTAGAATGAATTTAGGCACTTGATTTGAACTAAAACCCTTTCTTTATATGGCAAAGAAACATAAAGTGAAATAAATCATTTTTGAAGGCCATATGATCAAATATAAAGTAGTGGGCCTAGAATGAATTTAGGCACTTGATTTGGGCTAAAAACCCTTTCTTTATGTGGCAAATCAGCAAACATAAAGGGGCTGAATTAAATAATTTTTTTGAAGGCCCATATGATCAATCACCCATAGCCCATTTTTCTCTTGATAAGGGGAAGGAGAAGACAAAGATATGAGTAGATGTCATATGTCATTTAAGAGAGGCAAGTGGGTTAATTAAAATCCACATCCTTCACATGCAAGCTCATGGCAAGTGGGGGACAAATACTCATTAAATTTATTAAGAAGATATGACAAAGAGTTTATTTTCCCATTCAAAAGAAGTGATAAAGATGAGGGCATGCCACATGTCCATGTGCATGCAATATGACAAATGGCATTAAATTAGATGATTTCCTTACATGAATTTATGACGACCACATGTGTCATGAAGAATAGATAAGAGAGAGGGGCTAGGAAGCCTATAAATAAGAGGGGATTTCCTTTCACAAAATACCTACATTTCCTACTCTCCTTTTCTCCCTTATACCACAAGTTTAAGTTCTTTCAATCTTGCATAAAGGGTTGAATATATACTTGTGTGTTTCTTTTCTAACTCAACAAATTTTTTTTTTTGATATCTTCTGATATATATCATGTCATATGGTAAATTTAATTTATTTATTTACTTCAAGTCTTCACTATGTCTCATGCATGTATGTAAATCATGGGAATGACAAGTAAAGTAAGGGAGGTATTTATATTTGAGCATATGTCAATGTATTCCATAACATGTCAAGCTAGATAGAATCCTAAGGTGAGCATTATACAATACATGTCATAATGGCCAAATAAGAAAATAGCTTGCATGATATAGAAATTCAACACATAAGCATTCACATTTGAGATAAAGAAAATTTTAAGCCAACATAACAACTTAAGCATTTCATCCCTTTCTTTTTATCTTCTTTTTTTTTATAAATTTCGGCAGCCTCCCGGCGTCATCCCCGCATAGGGGGCTACTTCGGGGGACTAGGTCTTCCCACCATGCCAAGAAAGTGTATGCAGGTGTGTGAGACACATGACCGAATTTATTTCCCACCACAAGAAAGGCGAGGTTATAAACATAGAAAGTTTCCTATCATTATAGTAATAAATTTAAAGTTTGCATTTGCATAATAATAAAAGAAGTTACATATATTTAATTAAGAGCAAAATAATCAAATTTATAGCCTCCTACCACCACATGAGGCTGCTGAGATCGCCCCACCAAGATGCATGGGTAAGGAGACACCACGTAAATTTGATAGCATAGCATTTCACCATAATGAGTAATTATAGTAATAAATTTAAAGCTCATTTGCATATATAAACAAAAGAAAGTTATTTGCATATAAACAAAAGAAAGTCGCTTACGTATATTTGATTAGAGCATAATCAAATTTACAACAGCCTCCGACTCTCCCACATGTGGTGGTTGCCAGAGATTCACCATGCCAAAAACATGTACATGAGACACCACTACCAAATTTTGATAGATAAGATTTTCCTACCATGTTGGAGAACATACTTATATCACAAATTTCAAGCTTGCATATGAAAGAAGTATGATATATATATAATTCCCTTCATAGGAAATCAATTGAAGCAAAGTAGAAGCATGAAATTCATAGGAGAACAGCATCATATCTCATCAAACAGCAAACTAATTGATTTTTCCCTTAGATAAGAAAGTTTAGCAAGCCTTATACTCATCAAATAACATATTTGATTTCCCCAGATGAAAATATTTTCACAAAGCATCTTACCCATTAAATAACAAAATGATTGATTCCAAGAGGAAAATATTTTCAAAAGCATTCCTTTAGAAAAGCAAAATCAATGGGTTTTCCTTAGGTAACAAAAAAGTTTCAGAATTGAAAGAGACAATTATAAATCATGCTTTGCCTCATGATAGTTGTTTGAAAATAATGTTTGATTTTGCAAATCATAGGATGAAACAATTAACTTCATTTAGATATAAATCTGAATTTTCAATCCAACAAAGATATTTGCTTGCATAATAACATGATTTATAATATTCCTATTGCCAAATGGTGAGAAGAGCCAAATAGAAATGAGAAGTCTCATGGAATCACAACCCCACCTTATCATTTCAAGCCAACATCAACATAGGATTAAACCCATGAGTAATACAAATATCTTTGCTCTCTTTTCCTTCTTCCCCAAATCAAGAGAAAGAAACAAGCATTGCATATCAATGACCAAAGTAAGTTTTCAAAGATGACATCATATAAGCTAAAGGGATTAGGATTTCATTATCACAACATGCTTTCATAATTCAAGAGCAAGAAAAAGGCATAAAACAGTATATCTTGCATGACTTCACCTCCAAATACTCATGGACAAAGAAACATAGAATCATTTTAATGCAAGATAAAGACTTGACAATTGCTTGTAAGTAAATTATGAACAAGCACTAGCAATATGCATCTCTAATGAAACTTAATGGCAAAATGAAAGCTTTAAACTTGCACAAAGCCACATTTCAGATCTTCAAAGGCTAATTAACTTAGATAACAAAAGAAGAGAAAACAAGCACAAAGTCAATCAACCCTTCCCTCCTCCTCTTCCTTTAACATGATGATTATATGAAATTTACTCCACATAGATTAAACAATCACACTATGTTTAATAAGTCCAAAGAAATCAACTCTTCCCTTTTGGAGCTATATTATGAGAACAAGAGCAATAGAATACTTAGCTTGCCCATTAGAGTAATAGAAAGTTTAGAGAAACATAAAGAGTTTTGGAACTTTTCTAAGCGATTGGATCATGAACCATCGGATAAACCAACATATCACATGGCTGAGGAGGTGAAAGCACCGCAAGGCCCAAAGGGAGAGAATCGACACAGCAAAGGAGGAACCGAGGCAAAGATAATTGCTCGGCTTAACCTTAATTTCAGCAAAGTGAAAGCTTATAGCGAAAATCCAACATATCACACAGAGGAGGAGAAAGTCTCAGGCCCAAATGGAGAGAACAGATGGACGAAAGGAAAGGAGGAACCAAGCAAAGAGAATGAGCTCTCAATTAGAAGGAGAAAATAGCAAACTCAAAGCTTGTAGCATAAATCCAATCACCTTAATTTCATGCTATGCAAACCAAAACAAATCCAACCATAAAACACAAATGGAAGAGGGAAACAATTTGCATTTCCTTCAAGAGAAACCCACATAACAAAATATAACTTAAGATTGAAAGAAACAACCGGGGTTTCATTGGAAGAGGAATTAGGAAGGATCGAGTCCTCTGTTTTTTTAGGGTTCTGCTCAACCGAGAGAGGAGCAAAGAATCACGAGGGAGCTCGGAAGGACTAGGTGGGTTCTAGACAAAGAAGAGGGAGAGGAGAATCGCGCCAGAGCTCTAGAACGAGAGAGGGATCATGAGAGAGGGAAGAGTCAACGAGGATAACCCCGCTAGGACCGAAGCTCATGTGCCTAAACTAGGAATTAGTGGTACTAATTCCATTGAGACTGAGCGAGGTTAGGGGATTAATAAGAAAAAGATTAAGCAATTAATCCTTTAATTATAATTTAATATTATTTTATGTAATATTAATTTGCAATAAACCCCAGCAATATGGGTGTCAATTTAGGTGTTTCATTGTGCAACGAACGACATCAATTTCGGGAGGAGGTCGTTTGAGCAAAGTCGCGTAGAGAAATTAAATTATGCGACGTCGCGCTTGGATTGATCGACTTGGCCGAATCAATCATGAAGGCCGTTGATAGGTTTCAACGCGATTAATATCAATTTCGCAACGGTCATTCGACGCCGCCGGGCTTGACTGATATGTAATTTCATTAAAAATTTATTTTAATTATTTGATCGATCATTAATTGATTTGATATTTGTTATTTAATTAATTTTGATGCTTGATGCATTATGAAGTCAAATTTTCAAATCAAATCAATTTAATTAATTTATCGTGATTATGCATTTAACCTCTATGTCATTTATTTAATTTTAAATGACACATAGTAAACACCAATAAATGAAGATGATTTGAAAGCTTTAATTGAGAGAGACATTGATCATCAAACTCTATTCATACTAAATTGGAAGCAATTTAGACAAACACTTAGATGAGATTTGACTAAGTCAAACTATATATATTTAAATTCAAATATGCAAAGAAATTTTGATTCAAAGGAAATTCATCTACAAATTTAACAATATCAAATGATAGCATTATGTGTAAATCTTTGATTTATATTTCATCTCATGAACACCAAGCAAAACCCCTTTTCCACCCTAAGTCTCCACATCCCCATCTATTTCTGGACTTTTATTTGGGTTACTATGATAGGAGGGGCACAAAAAAATGAACATATTTTTTTTGGTATATGTTTTGTCTATTTGGAGCACCGCTTTCCTATCCACAGATTTGCGAACTTGATTGTAGCTCTCAACCAAAACGATTCAAGTGATATCACTAATTGCATCAAAATTGTGCTAAAAAACGTGTGTAACAACTTAAAGTTTACCTGTCACATGTCTTCAATTAGCTTTTCGTCACCACCACCATGCATAAGCGTATCATCAAGAGAGACAGTAACCTGTTTATTCCACGTCCACGAAAAAAGCTAGCGATGGTTAAATTTAAAGTCTTTAAAAAGGTTGAATTTATTAACTGCCCGATTTCTCTGTCACTATTTGCGGATATGGTGGCTACCATTAACAATGACAACAAACTATAGTTAGTATATCAAGTTTCACAAGAACCAATATGAAGAAAAAGAAAAAGATGACATAAAAATAAAATAATAGTGATATGGTGCTCAAAATACCGCTAATCAAAGTCAATCTTAATATCAAAAGATTTGAGTCAAGACCGATCGAGATTAAGCACTTAAAATATCTCGGAATCTTTGGGATATCAATTACATCCCAAAATAGCTCTTAAATATAGAGTGTTTATAGTCAAATCGAAGCTCGGCTCGCCGGATCTAACGAGCCTAAGATCTCATAATTTCGACGTCATTTGGGCATCCAAATGCTCAAAATACATCAAATGATCGAAGGAACCATTCTAAGCCGTCCGATCAAGAGGAGTGGCACGGACTTTGCATAAATTACAGAAACGCCCCTCCTCCCATCTATAAATAGAACTCTATCCCTCACATGAAAGGGGGGAGAAGGGAAGAAGAAGAGGAGCTGAAACAAGTGAAGAAGAGGAGCCACCGCCAACGTCGCCAATACCACCACCCACCGCCAGCCGATCCTGCCGCCACAGCTCCAAGCAAGGAAGAAGAGGAAGAATCCAAACAAGGAAGAAGAGGAAGAATCCAAACAAGGAAGAAGAGGAAAAGCAAGAAGAAGAAGAAGCTCAAGATCCTCCAAGCATGTCACACCCCGCCGAGGACATCAACCACCATCATCGCTAATTGTCCCTCGTGATTCCACCTATTACCTAAGAACTATTACAACCGATCATTGTTACACGCTTGTTGGTCCTCTCTCATATGCACTCAGTAATCCTCAGAATCGGAAGACTTTGTACTCAAACAAATACATAGTGGAAGCTTTTTACTGGGCTAGGCCCCGTGGTTTTTCCCCTCTTTTTGAGGTTTTCCACGTTAAAAATTCTGGAGTGTCTCTTGTTCGCTCATTAATTACCTGTGTGTGTGCTGGACTAATCGACAAGGCTAAGGCGTAAACTTTCACTCTACCGCTGACCGGTTTTCAAAGACGCAATGGCCGTCAGTGGAAGTAAAACCCTTCAACCTCAATTCGGAACATCCACGTTATGGCCAATAGTACACAACACTCATATAATGGAACCTCCGCCCAACTCCGCCATTCTCAAACCCATCCCTAAACCAAGGACGCCATGTTGAGGAACGGAATCTCTTTGGAAGATCGTGTCCGCCGAATGGAGTGAGTCTCAAAATAGATGATCCAAATTTTGCAAGACTACAATGCCGCTACACAAACATATCTCCCCCAAGATCGTCATTGCCCGAGGAGGTCAAACGCTAATCCTCCCGACCGGAGTTCCTCCGCGATGGACCGTAACGCTCGACATCGCGAAGTTCCACTCATCCATCAGCTACCAACCTAAGCATTAA
>CM038230.1:94182878-94345456 GCA_021442155.1 Cymbidium sinense | reverse complement strand
TGGTTGATATGGATGAGAATTTGGTGACTAAAGCCTGCAAAATATAAATTTTATTATTATTTTTTTTATAATTGATGTAATAAATGTAGAATTTGTTCTAAAGTTTTTTTTTTTTTTCATTGCAATCATATCAAAATTTATCTTTTTTTTCTTCAATAAATCAGATGATGCAGTGCAAAATTTAGTATGTTTCATAATCACTTTTTTGGTATTAGAAAGGATTTATTTTAAGAAGATTTATATACATATCACACAATTTTTATATATTTATATATCTAACATTTGAAGTTAGATATTTATTTTTATATAATATTTTTTTATACTTGAAATATATATATATATATATATATATATATATATATATATATATATATATATATATATATATATATATATATATATATATATATATATATTAAGTGAGTGATGATGATATTTTTGATGTGATATTAAAATTTGAGTATTAAATGTATAAATATATAAGAATTCGGTGGTATATATGTAAATCTATTTTTTATTGTTATCTTATTATCATTGGTGCATATTTTATTATGATTTGATTATGGAGAATTATAATCTTAATTTATCTAATAAAAATAACAATGGCTATTTAAAAGTTGGGCAATTGAAAATAATAAAATATTTAAAATTTTTTTTAATGAAATAACTTATTATAATGAAATACTTTATTTAATTTTAATAAATTAAGGTTATTTCTTATACATTTTAATCAAGTCTTATTCAGTCTATCTCTGTCTTTCTTAATATAAATAATATTATACATCTACTCTTTTAACTAGATCATCGGATGGTTGATGTTTATATGACCAAATTATTTAAGAAGATTCTCTCTAATCTTATCTGTCATTAGAGTTACATCAATCTTTTCTTATATATTGATATATCAAATATTTTAATTTTAATGTTTACATAATCATTTTTATTAATTTTTTTTAATTGAAATATAATTTTTATTCATAGAAAAAATATCTGTGAATTTTAAATTTTAGATATTAGATATGTAAATATATGAAAGTTTTTTTTAAAATTTATAACACATATCTCAAAAAAAAAAAAAAAAAAAAAAGCCTATAAACCTCAACCTAACTAAACTTGTGTTATAATATCTTAACCTAATTTTTTTTTCTTTCCAAAGTGCATCCTTCAACACCTTGTAAATTTAACCTAATTAAGATTCAAAACAACTCCCTATAACAAAAAATAAAATATCATAAATTCTAAAACTAGAAGAGATTTAAGCCTATGAAAGCTTTTATAAATACTTTTTGTTAAAAAAAAAAAAAACCTAATTTAAAAAGGAGGAAGAATACCTCTTTAGCTAATTCAGTTGAATTGAGAACCACCATTGAAGAACTCCCCAAAGTTATTGAGTATATGGGGCCATAAGCCTCAGCCCATCTTGCAAAGGTAAGGTAGGGCTTCCTCTCCTTCAACTGTAGCAGGTTCCCCAGCAAAGGCAATCCAGGTACAACTATACAACAAACATCAAGAAATAATATTTCAATTCACAAACCAGCTCCCCAAATCATTTCTTAATATTTCAATTAACATTGAATATTTATTTAAAAGTTCATTTTGGACAAAATTATCTTCAATGAGAGATAATCTACTATTTTAAGAATTATTTATTGAAGTTGAAGTTCTCTCAAAGTAGTATGAAGTCGAGTTGATTTGAACTTGATTTGAAGTTCTGTCAAATTAGTTTGGGGTCGAGTTAATTTGAATTTAGCTTGAACTTGTGTTTGCTCGGTAGGGGAAGGTATTGATGGCATAGTCATTATCAATGGCATGTGAAGGAGAAGAGTTCATGATGGGGGTTCATCAGGTAAGCACTGTCGGGAACAACAGCTTGTGAACTAGAAAAGAAGTTGGCAACAAAATTTGTTGGGGAAGACATTAATAAGATCTAGTGCGTTTGAACGAGAAGATAAGTTCATAAAAAGAAGAGAATATTATGCTTGTGATGTAATTTTTGCATCCGATATCAATTAGTCTGATAAAATATAAATTAAATATAATATTTAATTTATGTTTTCTAGTTATCACGATTATCTTTGAATGCATCCTCAGGACACGCACATAATAGCTTTTCCATGAGAAGACTTCATTGGATTTGTGTCATTTAGACTAATGTGAAATGTAAATATATGATAAGAGGTGGAAAAAATGACAAAAAAGCCAAAAATCCATCGCTTCTTGTTCCGTTTAAAATTTACTGCGCATATTGTGAACAAGTTGAGAAAATATTACTTGCTGAGTGTTCATGTAGCTTTATATTTGGATGTCAATCACTATGCAACATTTATCTAATATAAAAATATAGTATTTTTTACTTAACAGCGCTGTAATTTGACGGTGCTTAACGACGTCGTTTACGTTATCTCAGGTCCGGCCCGACCCGTTAAAATAGTGGAAGAAACGGCATTCAAATGCGCGAGAGAATTTAAAAAAAAAAATAAATAGATTTAGGGCATAATATATTTTTTTTCAGATAAACTGAGCTGAGAGAGAGAGAAACAGAAAATCTCATTTCGTTTTTCAGGAAGAACCGTGAAGATGGAGAACAAATTTGAAAGTTGTGGCCTTGATGATATTGCGACCAATTTAGCGAATGATTTATTAAATAAAAATACATCTATAAATTCTCTGAACCGTTTTATATGTACATTTTTTTTAGAGTTTATTAGTGATATTCTTTGAAATTCTTTTATTTAATATATATTTTTTATACTATTAGAAGTTCTTTGCAGGAGGACTTTATTTGTTTTAAAAACTGTTTTGCTGTCTTTCTCTCTCTCAGAAACAACCATTTGTCCTTTTTTTTTTTTTTTTTTTTTTGATTTTTATTCTGTTTGGATATAATATGTTTAGTAGATGTCATTACAAGCTGTTTGGAGGCTCATTGGATAATTTTTAGGGCAGATTTGTATGCGTACTCTCTGTACTCTCACGAGAGTGTATATTATTTTCTCAATCTTTGTCAGATTTGTTGGCTTATTTGGAGAGAATATGTTTAATAGATTTTATTAGAAGCAATTTTGAGGCAGATTGGTTAGTTTTTGGGGGTAGATTTGCATGTGTACTCTTTATACTCGCATAAGAATACACCCCATTTTCTCAATTTTTTTTCTAGATTTTTTTGCTTGTTTAGAGAGAATATGTTTAATAGATTCTATTAGAAGTAATTTCGAGTCTAATTGGTTAGTTTTGGGGGGCAGATTTGCATGTATACTCTCTGTACTCTTATGAGAGTACATCCTATTTTCTCATTTTTTTCTAATTTTTTTGGCCTGTTTGGAGAGAATATGTTTAGAAGCAATTTGGAGGCTGATTGGTTGATTTTGGGGGCAGATTTGCATGTGTACTTTCTATAATCTCATGAAAGTACACATCATTTTCTCATTTTTTTTTCCAGATTTTTTGGCGTGTTTGGAGAGAATATATTTAATAGATTCCATTAGAAGTAATTTAGCGGCTGATTGGTTGGTTTTAGGTGCAAATTTGCATGTGTACTATTTGTATTCTCATGAGAGTACACCCTATTTTCTCAAATATTTTTTCAAATTTTTTGGCATATTTGGAGAGAATATGTTTAATATATTCCATTAGAAGCAATTTTGAGGTTGATTGGTTAATTTCGGGAGCAAATTTGCATGTGTACTCTATGTACTCTCATGAGAGTGCACCCCATTTTCTAATTTTTTTTTCTAGATTTTTTGGTCTGTTTGGAGAGAATATATTTAATAGATTTCATTAGAAGTAATTTGGAGGCTGATTGGTTTGTTTTGGGGGCAGATTTACATGTGTACTCTTTATACTCTCATGAGAGTACACTCCATTTTATCTCCTTTTTTCAAATTTTTTGGCCTGTTTGGAGAGAATATGTTTAATAGATTCTATTAGAAGCAATTTGGAGGTTGATTGGTTAGTTTTTAGGAGTATTTTTTATCTGTATTTTTTGTACTCTCATGAGAGTACACCCCATTTTCTTATTTTTTTTAGTTTTTTTGGCATGTTTGGAGAGAATATGTTTAATAGATTCCATTAGAAGTAATTTGGAGATTGATTGGTTGGTATTGGGGTAGATTTGTATGTGTACTCTCTATACTCTCATGAGAGTACACCTCATTTTCTTATTTTTTTAGATTTTTTGGTCTGTTTGAAGAGAATATGTTTAATAAATTCCATTAGAAGAGGTTGATTGGTTGGTTTTTATGAGTATTTTGCATATATAGTCTCTGTACTCTCATGGGAGTACACCCTATTTTCTCATTTTTTTTAATTTTTTAGCTTGTTTGGAGAGAATATATTTAGCGATTATTAAGTAATTTGGAGATTAGTTAGTTTTAAAGGTGTTTGTATCTCTCTCTCTTATGAGAGTATACCCCCATTTTCTCTTTTTTTAGAACTTTTTTTGCCTCTTTGGAGAGAATATGTTTAATAGATTCTATTAGAAGCCATTTGGAAGTTGATTGGTTGGTTTTATAGATAGATTTGTATTTGTACTCTATGTACTCTCTTGAGAGTACAGCTTATTTTTTTTTATTTTTTTCACATTTTTTGGCCTGTTTGGAGAGAATATGTTTAATAGATATCAACAAAAGCAATTTGGAGGCTGATTGGTTGATTTTGGGGGGCAGATTTGTATGTGTACTCTATGTACTCTCATGAGAGTACACCATATTTTTTAATTTTTTCCAGATTTTTTAGCCTGTTTAAAGAGAATATGTTTAATAGATTCCATTAGAAGTCATTTGGAGGCTGATTAGTCAATTTTGAGGACAGATTTGCATGTGTACTCTCTGTACTCTCATGAGAGTACAGACTATTTTCTCTTTTTCTTCCAATTTTTTTGGCCTGTTTGGATAGAATACATTTATTAGATTCTATTAAAAGCAATTTAGAGGCTGATTCGTTAATTTTAGGAGGCAGATTTACATATATACTCTCTGTACTCTCATGAGAGTATATCCCATTTTCTTATTTTAGAGCTATTTTGCATGTGACATATTTGTGTTTGAGCAGGTGAATGAGGTAAATGACCGGTGTGATGATGAAATCATTATGTCTAATGACCCAAATGTGGGGAAACTCCTTAGAACCACTATTTACAATGAAATGGAGGCGTATGCACTATACTGTGATTATGCACATCGAACTGGTTTCAGTGTTAGGAAGATTCATACTAGTTATTGGGCAAACTCTAAGAAATTAAAATCAAAAGATTTTTTATGTGCAAAAGCAGGTCGGAAGAAAGCTGTCAATCTAAACTGCTCAATCAAATTCCAAAAAATAGATACAAGAAGTAGTTGTTCGACCATGATTAGATTTTCTATTGATTTAGATGAGAATTGGAAGGTTAAAAATATATAGAAAGTCATAATCACTAATTGGCAAAGCCGAGTGACCTACATCTTCTCAAATTATACAGAGGCATCAGCGATGAGAAGGTAGTCGTGTTGAAGACAATGATAGAGGCCGGAATTAGAGCAACTGATGCGTTTAGCTACCTAAGTGAGGAAGTTGGCAGTGTGGAGAATATTGGCTTCAAAGAAGAGATGCTTTCAATTTCATCCAAAAAGAAAGAAGATCGAGGTTTGCGAATGACGATAGTAATGCATTAATACAACTGTTCAAGGAAATGCAAGCGAAGGATGGGATGTTTGCATGGGATGTCCAAGTTGATGAGTCAGATTGCTTGGTTAGGTTTTTTTGGAGCAAGGACATGTCAAGGATAGAATATGATTATTTTGGGGATGTCATAATTTTTGATACAAGCTATCGACTCAATAAATATAATCTTATCTGTACTTTTTTTGTTGGAGTGAATCATCACTGACAAAATATCTTATTTGGAGTAGCCATTCTATCAGAAGAGACAATTGAGTCATTCACCTGGCAATTCAAGAAATTTCTCTGGTTAATGAGTGACAGACATCCTATAACAATATTCACTGATCAAGATCAGGCAATGACGAGAGCTGTCGAAATTGCATTATGACATACTCATCATAGGTTGTGTCAATGACATATTTCGAAGAACGCTCTTTCGAAGGTACATTGCTTTAGTAATAATAATACAGTACAAAGTTTATTCTATACATGCATGAGCAAGTGTGACTCATAGGAAGAGTTTGAGCTAGCTTGGTCTACCATGCTAGATGAAGGCAATTTGCATGATCATGTTTGGCTATTTGAGTTTTATAAAATTAGATGTAAGTGGTCCACTGCATTTTGCAAAGACTCATTCTGTATGAGAATCTTATCAACGCAACGTAGTGAGTCCACAAATAATGTATGTCATGGAATCTCTAAACCAACAAGTTCAATCACAAATTATTTCTTGGGATTGGAGAAGGTTATAGACACATGGTGTCGGAATGGACATGATGAAGATTTCAAGCTCGGCAATTGTTCCTTGTTAAGACCAATTACAAACAAGCCGTATGTTTTACACAAGAAAGCTTTATACAATATTTGAGGAAGAATTTTTGCATGGAGTTGGAGGATTAGCAACAAATGTGTCAGATGACAATCCCATGGAGTATTTGGTTAGAAACTTAGAGAATAAATATGCTTCCAAGAAATGAACTATCCATTTCGACAAGACATGCCAAAATGTAACTTGTAGTTATAAAAAATTGAAATGATGGGATTGCTTTGTGCCCACTGCATCTGAGTTCTTAGTCAAAAAGATATTGTGTGCATTCCGGATAAGTATCTTCTCAAGCGATGGTCAACTAGAGTAAAGAGGGATATCTACTTCGACAGTGCTTACAAGAACTTAAAAGATGTGCAAGATAATGATGAAAATGAAATTGCCATTATTTTTTGGAACCACATCAGTCGATATGCATATCAAATAAGTACCAGGGCATAGGGTAATAAGATAGATGAAGAGTATATGCTTGGATCCTTTAAAAAAATATTTGATAATGTCGACTCTATATTATGTGAGAATTCACCTCCAGCTGACAGAACAGCTAAGAAGAAGAAGTCAACCACAACAGATAAAGGAAATGATGTTTTAAAGGATCTAGTTAAGCAGCGACCAAAGGGTGTTTCAAATACAAGGCTTAAGGGATATTGGGAGAGAACCAAGAAAGTCAAGAGTAATTTTCTATTTATCTCTAAAGTTATAATATTTATATATTGCTTTTAAACTTTAAACCATCCTACTTTTGTTGTTACAGAGACCAAAGAACAATCTGAGAGGGGTGGAGAACATGTAGAGTCACACCCACATTTTACATTTATGAGTGCTTTTCAAAGGTATGCATGGAAAACTCGTCAGTCATGCTGTTACATATCATTAACTAATACGATATTCTATTCTAGGAATTTAACTCAAGCTCAACAATCAATCAGTCAGCTGAAGGGTACACTAAGCTGATGATGGATATCATTACAGGGAAATATTTCAATGCATGATATCATTTAGTTGTGTGTTCTTCGACTGTACATACTTTAATGTCGATTTGACTAAAACTGTGTCAGTTAGTAGATAATATATTGTACTTGGTGACTATTCTTTATACTTCGACATCTGATGGATTTATTTTTAATGTGGTGGTGATATTTTGTAGTATAAACCACTGAAAATTCCCATCAACGGATTTAGCGTTATATAACCAAATTTTATTGAACGTTTTATTTCCAAACATGCGAAACAACCTCCAAACACCTTTTATTTGCATCTTCTATATTTTTTTATTTGCAAATAGGGTAGATCATTTGACATAAAAGGGAAAAATAGAGTGTATTCTCTGGAGAGTACAGAGAGTACACGTGCTAAATAGCTCCTTAAATCGACAAAAGAACCCTCAAATAGCTTGCATTTGCATATTCTAACTATTTTATTTGCAAATAGGGCCAAATAATTGGCAGAAAAGAGAAAAATAGGGTGTACTCTCTGGAGAGTATAGAGAGTATACGTGCTAAACAACCCCTTAAATCGATAAAATAACCCCCCAAACAGCTTGCATTTGCATATACTAACTATTTTATCTATGAACAGGGCCAAATAACTGGTAGAAAAGAGAAAAATGGGTTGTACTCTCTGGAGAGTACAGAGAGTACACGTGATAAACAACCCCTTAAATCGGCAAAAGAACCTCCAAATAGCTTTCATTTGCATCTACAAACTATTTTATCTGCAAACAGGGCCAAACAACTAGCAGAAATGGGAAAAATGGGGTGTACTCTTTGGAGAGTACATATAGTACACTTGCTAAACATCCCCTAAAAGTGGCAAAAGAACCTCCAAACAACTTGCATTTGCATCTATAAACTATTTTATCTACAAACAGGGCCAAGCAACTAGCAGAAATGGGGAAAATGGGGTGTACTCTCTGGAGATTATAGAGAGTACACATGCTAAACAATCCCTAAAATCGGCAAAAGAATTGCCAAAGTGCTTGCATTTGCACTACAAACTATTTTATCTAGCAAAGAAGCGAATGGTGAAAATGGGTGTACTCTCGGAGTACAGTACACATGCAAGGTGCTGAACTCCCAATTTGAATGAAAGAATTGGTGAAAATCTGAAAAAATCAAAAGGGTGTACTCTCATGAGAGTACACAGAGTACAAGTGCAAAATAACCCCTAAAATCTACCAGGAAGCTAATCAGATTCGGAAGAGAATTTTTTGAATTTTTGTAGAACTTTCAATTAAATTTTATCTGTCTGAGCAAAATAATAAATAATATGTAATAAATTATTAGAATATATTGGACTGTGACATGAGTTTCGGTAAATGGTAGTGCTTTTAAACTATTTTACTTTTAAAATAAAAATAGAAATCATAATAAAATAAAGCATGATTTTCAGCTCTGATCCGAATTAGTAGGAGTAAATGGAATTACTCTTAACATGCACGATATTTATAAGACATGATCAGAATGATTGTAAGTTTGGATTCAAACTATTTTGATTAAACGGTACTGCTCTTATTATGCACGTATTTTATAAAGCCCAAAAAAGGTATCCACAATTATGTTTACATATTTTCATCTTAAATTTAATATTTTATATTTAAAAATTCAATTAATTAGTTTATTTATACTATATCATTTATTGCTATTTTTACAAACAAAGTATTGTTTCAGAAATATTCAAAATATTTTTAATGTAATTTTTTTTAAAAATAACTATTTTAATGTATTATTTATTAAAACTTTAAATATATTTCTATTATCTCAAATTTATTTTATTTCAAATTACAATCAGTGTCAAATAAAATAGAAAATGAAAAAATCTCATAAAAAATGAGAAAATAGTCTGTACTCTCACGAGAGTACATAGATTACACCTGCAAAATAGCTCAAAAAAGCCAACAATCAGGCTACAAACAGCTTATAAAGGAATATATTAAATATATTCTCTCCAAACATACCAAAAATTTTGGAAGAAAATGAGAAAATGGTCTATACTTTTAGAGAGTCTGAGAGAGTACATGCCACTCGATAAATGCTACATCGACCTCCAAATTCTTCAATTTGGTATGTAATAAATATATTTTCTCCAAATATGCCAAATATATTAAAAAAAAATAAAAAATAGTCTGTATTCTCATGAGAGTACAGATAGTACACATGTTAAATTGCTCAAAAAAGTTATCCATCATCCTCTAAATTGCTTCAAATGGTATGTACTAAACATATTTTCTCCAAACAGGCCAAAAGAAGTGAAAAAAAGAGAGAAAATAGTCTATACTCTCATGAGAGTATAGAGAGTACACCTACAAAATAGCTAAAAAAGCTACTCATCAGTCTCCAAATTGCTTCAAATGGTATGTAATAAATATATTTTTTTCCAAACAGGCCAAAAAAAGTAAAAAAAAAGAGAAATTAGTATATACTCTTAAGAGAGTATAGAGAATACATATGCAAAATAGCTCAAAAAAGGTGACAATTAGGCTCCAAATAGCTTGTAATGGAATATATTAGACATATTCTCTCTAAACAGGCCAAAAAGTTGGGAAAAATGTGAAAATTGTTTGTACTCTCATGAGAGTACAGAGAGTACATCTGCAAAATAACTAAAAAAAAAAGCTAATATTCATGCTTCAAACAATCCGTAATGGAATCTATTAAATATATTCTTTCCAAAAGGAAAATGAAAAAAATAATCACTATCATATGAGTACAAAGAGTACACATGCCGAACTGCTAAAAAAAGCTACCTATTAGTTTCTGAATTGCTTCAAATGGTATGTAATAAACATATTTTCTCCAAACAGGCTAGAAAAAAGGAAAAATATGAGGAAATAGTCTCTACTCTCAGGAGAGTACAAATAGTACAACTGCAAAATAGCTCAAAAAAGCTAATATTCAGGCTCCAAATAACGTGTCATTGAATCTATTAAACATATTCTCTTTAAACAGGCAAAAAAATTTGGAAAAAAATATGAGAAAATGATCTGTACTCTCATGAGAGTATAAGAGTACACATGCCAAACTACTAAAAAAAGCTACCCATCAGCCTTCAAATTGCTTCAAATGGTATGTAATAAATATATTTTCTCCAAACACTAGAAAAAAAAATTGAAAAATGAGAAAATAGTCGTACTTTCAGTCTGAGTACATTACAAATAGCTCAAAAAAGCTAATATTCAGACTCTAAATAACTTGAAATGGAATCTATTAAACATATTCTCACTAAATAGACAAAAAAATCTGAAAAAAAAAAAGAGAAAATGGTTTGTACTCTCATGAGAGTATAGAGAGTACACATGCCAAACTGTCGAAAAAAGCTACCTATCACCCCTAAATTGCTTCAAATGGTATGCAATAAACATATTTTCTCCAAATAGGCCAAAAAAAGTAAAAAAAAAAAGAGAAAAATAGTTCGTACTCTTAGGAGAGTATAGAGAGTACAACTACAAAATAGCTAAAAAAAATCTAATATTCTGGCTTCAAATAACCTGTAATGGAATCTATTAAACATATTCTCTCTAAACAGTCAAAAAATTTGAAAAAAATGAGAAAATGATTTGTACTCTCATGAGAGTACAAAGAGTACACATGTCAAAGTGCTGGAAAAAGCTATCCATCAACCTCCAAATTGCTTCAAACGGTATGTAATAAACATATTTTCTCCAAACAGGTTAGAAAAAGTGAAAAAAATGAGAAAATATTATGGACTCTAAGGAGAGTACAAAGAGTACAATTGTAAAATAGCTCAAAAAAGCTAATATTCACGCTCCAAATAACGTGTAATTTATTAAACATATTATCTCTAAACAGACAAAAAAATCTAGAAAAAAATGAGAAAATGATCACTCTAATGAGGTATAGAGTACACATCAACCGTTGAAAAAAATACCTACAGCCTCCAAATTGCTTCAAATGGTATATAATAAACATATTTTCTCCAAATAAGTCAGAAAAAGTAAAAAAAATGAGGAAATAGTTTGCACTCTCAAGAGAGTATAGAGAGTACAATTGTAAAACAGTTCAAAAAAGCTAATATTCAGGCACCAAATAACCTGTAATGGAATCTATTAAACATATTCTCTCTAAACAAGCAAAAAAAATTGGAAAAAAAATGAGAAAATGGTGTGTACTCTCATGAGAGTACAGAGAGTACACATGCCAAACTGTTAAAAAAAAGCTACCCATGAGCCTTAAAATTGCTACAAATGGTATGTAATAAATATATTTTCTTCAAACAGGCCAGAAAAAGTGAAAAAAAAGAGAGGAAATAGTCTGTACTCTAAGAATAGTACAGAGAGTACAACTACAAAAAAGCTAAAAAAACCTAATATTCTGGCTCCAAACAACTTGTAATAGAATCTTTTAAACATATTCTCTCTAAACAGGCAAAAAAATTTAGGAAAAAAAAGAGAAAATGGTCTATACCCTCAGGGGAGTACAGAGAGTACACTTACAAAATAGCTCATAAAAGCTACCCAACAACATACAAATTACTTCAAATGGTATGTAATAAATATATTCTCTCCAAACAGCAATAGTAAAAATTGAAAATAGGTCAAAAGCTAATATTTGGGCTCAAACAATGAAAACTATTAAACATATTCTCTCTATCCAGGCCAAAAAATCTAGGAAAAAATTGAGAAAGTAGTCTGTACTCTCATGAGAGTACAGACTAAAATTCAGGTTCCAAACACCTTATCATGGAATCTATTAAACATATTCTCTCCAAATAGGCCAACAAAAGCTGGGAAAAATTGGAAAAATAAGTTGTACTCTCAAGAGTCAGAGAGTATACAAATCTGCCAAAATCAACCAATCAACCTCCAAATTACTTCTAATGAATATAATAAATATAGTCTCTCCAAACAGCCAAAAAATCATTAAAAAATGTAGAAATAATCGTACTCGAGAGAGTACGAGAGTATATGCAAATTTGCCTCAACCAATCACCTCCAAATTACTTCTAATGAAATCTATTAAACATATTCTCTCCAAACAAACCAACAAATGTGAAAAAAAAAATGAGAAAATGATTTTTACTCTCCAGTACACATAACACATGCAAATCCAAACCAACAAGCATCAATCAACCTACCCATAAGGCCATATCTGAATATATTATATCCAAACAGTTAAGGAGGCTAAAAAATAGCTGACAAAAGGAGTCCTAAAGCTCCACACATGTTATCTACTAAATATGGCATCTACTAGACATGTTATCTCCAGAAAGGGTTTAAAAGTGAAAATAATAGCTTTTAATGACATCCATAAACACACCACATAGATATATTTCTAAAGCAATTGATTTCTAATATATCAAACTTAAATTCAACATTTGCCAAATCATTTTTTTCATACCCAAACATAAGATAGCGTAAGCGAACTCAACCCTGAAGTAATTCATCTTCTTTGACCAATCCTGGTGGTCAGCCCAGTTCATTGGAGGTTTGCTGATTGCTGCCTCCATGTATTTGCAGATAAACATCCCACAGTCGACACTATTTTCTTGGACTGGTAGCTCGCTCATCACTTTGATTAGCCATTATGTGGGATCACTCTGGAAAGACTGGCCAGCATCTTCGACAAGTAATTTGATATAAATAGTAAGAAATATAGTCAATAATTAGGCACAAAATATGCACTTTAGGCAAACTGAAATGAGAACAATTCTTACAATCTCAGGGAGAATGACCTTATGAGTTGGGTTTGGCAATGAATCATAAAAATACCAAGCCCCTTGCTTAGTATGCTCGATCAGGAGTTTCCAATGCTAATTATTTATAATTGAAAGTAATAGTAACTCAGCCTTTGAAACACTATCTGCAGTGACATGCTGGATGAACATTTTGCTTTCCTTTTGTAGGCCATATTTAGCATAACTCTGCAAGAAGTGAAGAGAAAGTTTATAACTAGTGGCTTTTATCTAAACTAGAATGGATCATATTACCCTAAGTTCGTGGAGTAACTTACCCGGTGCATAGCGAAACATATGAATGGGGACATATATAACCCAGTACTTCTTGTCAATATAAAAGGCGAATGCATCGGCGTGTGCATCGGCAGATATTGACCTATCGGCAACTCATCAATCGACCTTGCGATGATATTCCTCTGAATATGCTATCACCCTTGCATGTGAGAAATATGGGAATGTGAGCCTAATTAAATGAATAGGTGATTTTATGTATATAGAAGGAGTTGAATGAAAAATGACTTACTTCTCCTTGAATCGGGAGCACGAGGTGTCAATGAGCTGCAACATTGGCTTGGGCAGGACATCTTTTGATGAGAAGTCAACAATATGATGTGCCTCAGCTGGCTGCAAGAAAATTAGTGATGAAGAGCTAAATTCACTGTGAATTAAGACTTAATCTGCTAAGATGATGCATACCTCTGCCTGATGCTCCTCAACCACCACGATAGCAGTCGGTGGTTCATCCACCGATATTGGAGCATCTTTGCTAACTTATAAAAAAATTTAGTGAAATCAGCTACTATTGCGTTAAATTAAAAAGAAATTAAAGTAACACCTCTTTGAGGCTACCATAAGAGTTATTCTGCACGGTGACTTCCTGTATGTTTGTGTGAAGGGGGAAGATATAGCTTTCCTCTTCCTCATATGTCAAGCATTCAAACCATGCTCAATGCTGCCGAGTAAAGGCTACACAGTATCTTCATGTGTAGTAGAAGCCTCCATAGGAGCTTCCCATGGTGGCTCCAGGATGCAGGCATCATCATCACATCATCGAGATCATCATAAAGCTTAAATCCATGATTGGGCCTTTTGTTATAATTTAAGTTATGTATTATTGGGCTTTTATATTTTGTATGTCTTGAGCTTATATGTATTGAGCTATTCTTATGTCATGGCCATGAGTCATTGTAGGTATGACACTTTGGGTAGGTATGGAATGAGTGGTAGGTTTGATAATGGTGGTAGGTTTGGTAGTAGGTGGTGGTGTGTAGTTATGATGGTGTTAGGTTTGAGTTTGGAGTTAGGTTTGAGTATTCTTAACTCTCTCTTTCAATCTTATAAATAGGGAGACTCTCGTAATGCTTGGCACTTGAATTTAGAATAAAAGATACCTTCTTAAATTTCTTTTACTATTTTGTGCATTTTTCTCTTGAGTGACGGACTACTTGAGTGTGTGAGCTCACAACCCTTAGAAAGACTTCTAAGGAAGGAATGCAATCTCCACAATGACTGATTTGTTTGTAGAGGTCGACTTTAACTTATTCTTGCTTGCTTTCTTTTTATTTTAATATAGGTTAGATCGTTCATAACTTTTCATTATTTCTTTGCACTTATAAGGATCTCTAGTGTGGTTAATAATTTTAATCAAAATCTTTCAAATTCACTAAATTCATAATATTATGAATGTGCTCAATAGTAGTGCATTTATCATTACTCTTTCGTGATGATTTAAGAATTATCGGTGGAATAAATAACATATCATAAAAAGCACCTGTGTCCTACATCATATTTGGTATCAGAGCACGTATGTTTCTTTGGGAACATCTTGTTTAGTATTGAGTTTTATTTTTGCATTAGAGTAATCTTGCAATTCATTGTTAAAAAAAAATCATACAAATTTTTTATCTAATTAGAGCATTTACTTACTTTTAATCGTGTCTTTGATTTCATTACATTGCATTTTTTAAAAAAAATTATTAATTAAGTATTTGCTTATATTAATATTTTTAAAAGAATATCATCATGTCAACTCGTAGTGGTCTTAGATATCAAGATCAATCCTCAGATGAAAAATATGATTCCTATGAATTTTTACTAGAAAAAATAGAAAAGCTTACCCTTATGCACCAACAAACCTTTAATGAATTCCAAAAAAGATTTGAAGCCTTAGAACAAAAAGTTGGTAGGCTTACAACACATTCTGTAGCAATCCAACAGAACACTAACTTGAAGAGAGAGAAGGTCATCATGTTGATCCCGTTCCTCTTCTTCTCCCACCTCATCTACATTCTCCTATTAGACCCCGTTATCGCCCTAGGAACAACTTTAATGAATATCTTGAGTTTGATGAGGTACTTCCTCACCCACCTCATCAAATAGGAAAATAATTAAGACGAGATGAAGGTTATGCTCATCAAACTCCTTATGAGCATTATCCTCGACATTACAAAGAGCCATTATCTAATTTTGTTGCCCCTCAACATACACTTAGAGAACCTGATGATGATGTTATTTGTAGGGTTAAAATTGATCCACCTACTTTTGATGGTCGACTTGATCCTAAAATTTTCTTAGATTAGTTAGTAGACATGGACCAATATTTTGATTGGATGCCCATGTCAGAAGAAAGATAAGTTCGTTTTACCTGCATGAAACTAACTAGTCATGCTAAGACTTATTGGGTTAATCTCACACAAAAATATCAATGATTAGGACAACCACCTATTGCTTCTTGGGATGAGATGAAAGAAAATTTAAAGCAAAAATATGTACAATTAAATTTTCATGATCAACTTATGGATGAAATGACTACGCTTAAACAAGGATCTTTAGCTGTTGTTGAGTATATGACATGGTTAATGGTTTGATGAATTGATGACCGTTGTGATGTTAGAAAGGATCACGCAACAATCTATAGATTTAGATGTTACGATATTCGTAATGAAATGATAACTCAAGAAATTTATTCTCTTGAGGATGCATTTCGAGTGGCGACTCAAATTGAACAATATCTTAGATCACAACCTTATAAGCGATTCACAACTTCATCTACAAACAACTCTCAATCGCGTGTTAACCCTCATACTTTAGTAGTTCCTAAAGGACCTAGTGAAACAAAAGGAAAAGCTTTAGTGGAAATATCTAGCTCTAAGACTTCTAGCATTACTTGTTTTACATGTGGTAAAATTGGTCACTATGCAAGTACTTGTCCTCGTTGAAACTTACACTTAGATTATGAAAATGAGGATCAACAAAATGAAAATAATGATAATCAAATTGTAGTTGACCCTTGTGAAGAAGCTAGTGATGCAGAAGAAGCATTAGATGAGTCTCATATAGTTGTTATGCGTTGTGTGTTAGCAACCCCACGAGCTAATATTGATTGGAGGCGCACATCAATTTTCCACACTTATTTTAAGAGTGGTGAAAATACGTGTAAGTTAATCATTGATAGTGGCTTGCATGAATGTTATTGCTACCTCACTTTAGCTAGGATGAAGCTCTCACCCAGAGACCCACCCACCTTATAAGGTTGCTTGGGTAGATAAGACCTCTATCTCTATATCTCAACATTGTCTTGTATCTATTCAATTAGAATATAGTGATAAAATTTGGTGTGATGTTCTTAGATGGATGTTGCTCATATATACTTTTGGGGACCTTGGCTTTTGATATGGATGTCACAAATTATATCTAATACATATGCTTTTAATTTTCAAGGTAAGAGAATTGTCTTAAATCCAACTAAGCCTAAAGAGGTCACTCCACTTCAACCCCAAAACTCTTCTCCACCCATAGAAAAGAAATCCCTACATATTATTAATAAACGTCAATTTCAACAAGAGATTACTGGGAATATCATTTTTGCATTAGTTGTCCTAACCTCTGAAAATCAATTTTGTGTTAAATCATTCTCATCTAAAGTACGTGAACTTTTGTTGGAATATCAAGATATTTGTCCTGAAGAACTTCATAGTGAGCTTCCCCCATTAAGAAGTATTCAACATGCCATAGAGCTAATTCCTGGATCATCACTCCCAAATTTGCCACATTATCGTATGAACCCAAATGAACATGCAGAGCTAAAATAACAAGTTGATGATTTATTATCAAAAGGGTTTATCAGGGAAAGTTTATCTCCATGCACAGTGCCTGCTCTTCTTACCCAAAGAAAGATGGTAGTTGGAGTATGTGTGTAGATAGTCATGCTATAAATAAAATCACTATTAAGTATAGGTTTCCCATACCTAGACTTGATGACATGTTAGATATGATGGCTGGATCAATAATTTTTCTCTAAAATTGATCTTAGAAGTTGATATCATCAAATTCGTATGAGAGAAGGTGATGAATGGAAAACTGCATTCAAGATAAAAGATGATTTGTATGAATGGCTAGTAATGCCTTTTGGATTGACTAATGCTCCAAGTACATTTATGCGAGTGATGACTCATATCTTACGACCATTCATTGAAAAATTTTTAGTTGTGTACTTTGATGATATTTTAAATTTTAGTCAAACTAAGAGCGATCATGAGAAACATTTACAACAAGTCTTTGAAGTGCTTCGTGAAGAAAGACTATATGTTCACTTAAAAAAATGCTCATTTATGACATCTTCAGTAATCTTCTTAGGATTCATTGTTTCTTGTGATGGCATCTCTACCGATCCTGAAAAAATTAGGGCTATTCAAGAGTGGCCTACCCCAACCATAATTCATGATGTACGTAGTTTTCATGGGTTAGCCACATTTTATCGAAGGTTTATTCATGGATTTAATACCTATATGCCTTAAAAAGGAGACTTTGTTTGGACAAAGGCAGCTGCTGATGCTTTCTCTAAAATTAAAGAACTTTTAACAAGTCCACCGATATTACAATTGCCAAATTTTGATAAAGTATTTGAGGTATCATGTGATGCTTCTGGAGTTGGTATTGGAGATGTTCTTAAACAAGAAGGTCATCCTATTACTCTCTTTAGTGAAAAATTAAATGAAGCGCGTCAACAATATTCCACATATGACCATGAGCTGTATGCTATAATCCAAACTTTACGTTATTGGCAACATTATCTTATTTCACAAGAATTTATACTTTATTCTGATCACGAAGTGCTTAAATATCTAAACACCCAAAAGAAACTTAGTTCTCGTCATGCGAAATGGGTTCAATTTCTTCAAGAATATACGTTTGTTCTTAAACATAAATCTGGTGTCGAGAATAAAGTTGCAGATGCCTTAAGTAGAATATGTACATTATTAAATACCATGAGTGTGAAGATTACTGGATTCGAAAAGGTTAAAAATGATTATCCTAATTGTAAAGATTTTCAAGAAATTTTAGAATCTTTGAAATTTGATGTTTCAATTAATAGTCCAGATTATCAAATACGAGATGGCTATCTCTTTCGTGGCACACAACTATGTATCCCCGATTCATCACATCAAAATTTTCTTGTTGAGGAAATTCATTCAGGAGGTGTATTTGGTCATTTTGGTCGTGATAAGATAATAGCTATGATGGAGGATAGGTTCTTTTAGCCTAGTCTTAAAGAAGATCATTGCTTTTAGTGTCTGCCAAGTAGCAAAAGTGAAAAACAAAATTATGGTCTATACACACCACTCCCAATCCTCCACAAACCTTGGGAAGATCTTAGTATGGACTTCATCTTAGGATTATCTCGCACTGTACAACATTTTGACTCTATCCTAGTAGTTGTTGACCGATTCTCTAAAATGACACACTTCATTCTATGTTATAAGACATCAGATGCCTCACATATAGCGACAATTTTCTTTAGATAGTTTGCTTACATGGACTACCTAAGATAATTGTGTCGTGATGTAAGATTTATGAGCTATTTTGGAAAACTTTATGGAAAAAGCTTGGCACAAAACTCTTATTTTCTGACTTACCACCCTCAAACGATGGACAAAGTTGTTAATAGAAGCTCGAAATTTACTTAGTGTCTAGAGCGATCATACTAGACCAGACTGGTTCTTCCCACTGCAGAGTTTGATTATAATAGTTCAATTAATAGGTCAACCGGTATGAGTCCTTTTCATATTGTAATTGGTTATGATCCAAGAAAACCAATTGATCTTGTTGAATTGCCTGTAACATATAGGTCTAGTGCATTTGCATCTTCATTTGCATAAATCATGCATGATTTACATCGTGAAATTCAACAAAAAAACTTACTCTGAGTTATGATGAATATAAAGTTAATGTTGATGCACATAGATGATATGTAAAATTTAATGAGGAGATTTGGTTCTTGTTAAAGTTAGGAGATTTCCAACTGAACTCTTAAGAAATTAACTCTCAAGAGATCCGGTCCTTATAAAGTTGTAAGGAAGATAAATGATAATGCTTATGAAATAAATCTTCCAATGAATCGGAATTTCTCCAATATTTAATGTATCGATTTAAAATTATACTATGGGCAAGCCAGGATGACACTATTCCCTCTGTAAATAAATCGACATGCGGTTCATACTTCATCACCAACTCCTATACCATCTTCTTAAGATCACATCGTCGGATGAAATTTTAGAAGACCAGTTCGACATCGATGGAGGAGCTCAAAGGTTTCTCATTCATTGGAAAGGTCTTTCTCCACTTGAAGATTCATGGCTTACATTGATGAGTTACATCAACTCACAATTATTACAAGAGTACTTGATTTTCATTCTCCGGAGGAGAATCCTTTAAAGTCGATGCGGGGCATCATCGTCATCATCGACGTCATCATCATAAAGCTTAAATCCATGATTGGGCCTTTTGTTATAATTTAAGTTATGTGTTATTGGGCTTTTATATTTTGTATGTCTTGAGCTTATATGTATTAGACTATTCTTATGTCATGACCCATGAGTCATTGTAATAGGTATGACACTTTGGGTAGATATGGAATGAGTGGTAGGTTTGATAATAGTGGTAGGTTTAGTAGTAGGTGGTGGTAGGTGTAGTTATGATGGTGTTGGGTTTGAGTATTCTTAACTCTCTCTTTCAATCCTATAAATAGGGAGACTCTTGTAATGCTTGGCACTTGAATTTGGAATAAAAGATACCTTCTTAAATTTCTTTTACTATTTTGTGTGTTTTCCTCTTGAGTGACGGACTACTTGAGTGTGTGAGCTCACAACCCTTAGAAAAGGACTTCTAAGGAAGGCATAATCTCCACAATGACTATTTGTAGGTCGACTTTAACTTATTCCCCATTTATTTGGTTATTTTAAATCATTACATGTTAGATCATTCATAACTTTTCGCTTATTTCTTTGCACTTATAAGATTTAGATCTCTAGTGTGGTTAACATAATTTTAATCAATATCTTTTCAAATTTACTAAATTCATAATATTATGAATGTGCTCAATAGTAGTGTGCATTTATAATTACTCTTTCATGAGGATTTAATTATCGTAATAAATAACATATCATAAAAAGCACCCGTGTCCTACATCACACAGGGGCTTCCCTAATGGAAGTCTCCACAAGGAAGCCCCTCCGGTAGCCTCCACCCCCGGATAGCCTCTACCACAAGGGCTTCCCCAGCAGAAGTCTCCACAGGGGAAGCCCTTGTGGTAGCCTCCACAGGAGCCTCCCCTATGGTAGCCTCCACAGGGGAAGCTCTTATAGTAGCCTCCAGAGGTGCTGCTCCTATGATAGCCTTCTCAAGAGATTCCCCATGGTGCCTCCATTCCCATGCTTGGGATGCTGGGACCTGCTGTAGCAACCAAGCCTCAATAGCTACCCAAATCAATTCCATTAATTCTCTCGGTTATTGATGCTTCAAAAGATGGCACTCTCTCTCCTAGGGCCCTGAAATATGCAAGTATCCTCTCTACTGCCAAGCTTTCTAAATAGGTACTAGCAGAGGGCAGGCTAGATACATTGGAAGGGGGAAAATATCGAGGAGAGACATATGGAGATTCAGTGGAGGCTGACTCATATGACTTGGAATGGGGCTGCTATCGGGCTCGACATGGGTTGTCTGCTAGTTAGGGGGCAATGTTTCAAAGAGCCAGGTTTCTTCTTCTGATATGTCCTCAAATGAAAGGCAGACCTGTGTTACACCAACAAAGAAATATGATGATTTACAATATGAATAAATACATTATAATATAAATAAAGTAAAATTATTTGGTGTCACCTAGTGTCCTCCCAAACCAGTGAAGGAGTCATCTGCAAATTTTATTTTTGGCCATCATAACATACGTGGCTTTGCAGAAGGAAGGGCGGCCTTATGATGCCTATGTGCTCTACCTCCTAGATCTGCAACAAATATTTATATTAGTCAACTTCAATGCATCAAATAATATATATCTGAAGATGTAGAATGTACCATTAGAAGAGTGACAAAGCCACTCATGTACCTTGGTGCCTTCTTTGTAAAAATCTTTGATGTAATACCATCAAATTATGAAACTAGAAAAGCTCAAATGGTCTCTGCCCAATTGTACTCAGCAAATTGTCTATGTTGTCGGTATAAGCAATCAATTCCGACGCCACTCTGTAGTTGTGATATATAAAAAAAAGATTTGAATGCAAAAAATATATGTACAACTGCACAAATTATGCCGCAGTCAACGAGCGATCTAAATTCTCAAGTTTATTCTTAAAGTTCGCTGAGCTAAACTTCGATAGTGGGGATTTCCATCATATGATCTTCTCCCCTCTATTTGGCATCCCTATAATAATGCAATTTCATTGGGGGTGAAAGGAATGCATTGCCACCAAAGAAGAATGCTTACTTCTCTATATCCCAACAAGACATGATTGAAGTGATGACAACTAAGTCTTGTTGAATTCCATGCAGTCTAATAAATTGATGCAAGTGAAGCCTCCTTAAAATGTCAAAAACTTCATCAGTAAAGTGTACTAAAATATTATCGAACACCGCTCTAATGGTGGTAGGCTTGCATATGAAAGTTATCCTTTTCCCAGACATGTTAAACTTCAAAATGAAAATTCAATTAATGAGAACATTATCAACAGAATGGAGGCCTAGAGAGTACATAAGCAAAACAACCACTAAAACCAGTGAGTAATAGCTGAAAAAAAATGAGAAAATAGTTTGCACTCTCATGAGAGTATAGAGAGTACACATGCCAAACTGCTCAAAAAAACTGACCCCTCAGCCTCCAAATTGCTTCAACTGCTATGTATTTAACATATTTTCTTCAAATAGGCCAAAAATCTAGAAAAAAATATGTGAAAATAGTTTGTACTCTCAAGAGAGTACAAAGAGTACACATACAAATTTTCTAAAAAAATTATGACCCAAATTGCTTCAAATGGTATGTAATAAATACATCTTTTCCAAATAGGCCAAAAAAATAAAAAATTATGAGAGAATAGTCTGTACTCTCATGAGAGTATACAGAGTACACATATCAAATTGCTCAAAAAGCTACTCATTAGCCTCTAAACTGCTTCAAATGAAATATATTAAATATATCCTCTCCAAACAGGCCAAAAAAATTGGAAAAAAAAGAAAATAATCTGTACTCTCGTGGGAGTACATAGAGTACACATGCAAATCAGTATATAAAATAAAATTTATTAAATGTATTTCTAATTCTCTCTCTAATACAATTTCAATATATTTGGTCATAATTCTTATATATTTAGATATTCAACATCTGAATTTTAATATTTATAAGAATATTATATAAATATTTAATAATACATTAAAAATATCACTCTCATTAAACATTTTTATGCAAAATGCATATTTCAAGCATAATAAATGTTATATATATATATATATATGTCACTTCAAATATCACTAATGTCAATCTATCTAGATGTCAAAAGCAAGTTGATCCTAAGTTGAAGCGGTTGAGATCAATCACTTAAAATATCATTGGAAACTTTGAGATATCAATTAAATTCCTAAATGGCTCTTAAACATGGAGTGTTTATAGTCAAATCGAGTGTCTCGACGAGCCGGATCTAACAAGCCCAAGATCTCATAATTCTGACTTTATCTGAGCATTCAAATGCTTAAAATACATCAAATAATCAAGGAAATTATTTTGAGCCGTTCGATGGAGAGGAGTAGTTTGGATTTTGCATGTATTTACAGAGATGCCACTTCTCAAATTTATAAATAGTCCCTTATTTTTCATATGGGAGAAGCCCCAAGCAAGAGTGAGGAGAGAGCCTCTAAAGCTTGAAAATCCTCCAAGCATAATCGCCCACCAATGTGCGACCCCATCATCGACCACACCGACTATCTTAGCGTCACCGCTACCCGATCCTCGTCGTCAATCTTGCCGTTGGTCATCACCGTAACCATGTCGGTCCTGCCGAATGTCGTTGTCAACCATCTTCGCCAGTCATCATCGTTGTCAACCATCTTTGCCAGTCATCATCGGCCCGGCCACGACGCGTCCCACTTCTTATCGTCGGTCCGTCGTTGCCACCACCCTTCGGTCATCATCCGACCTGTCACTGCGATTGTCGACACGTGACTACATAGCTGTTGTTGTCTGATTCTAAGATTCTTATTGTCAACCCTTCTCATATATGGATCCATATCTCGGAAAACGTACTCCAAAACAAATATATAGTGGAAGCTTTTACTGGGTTAGGCCTCGTGATTTTATCTCTCTTTCGAGATTTTCCATGAAAAAATTTTGGAGTTTTCTTGTTCACTTTTTTAATACCTATATGTGTGCTGGATTTTACAATAAAGCTAAGGCATAAACTTTTACTCTACTGCAACTAATTTTCTAGCACGCAACGGTTTGGCGGCATCTGTGAGAAAAGAATCCTTTAATCATAATTCCTGTGAACACCCTCGTTATGGCCAATAGGCACAACACTCGTAACAACGGAGCCTCCTGCTCGAACTTCTGTCACTCTCGAAACCAATCCTTGAACCAAGGACACCAAGCTTCTGCCTCACTCCCCCTTGATAGGCGTGACCTTGTCATTGAAGGCGCGATGAGAATCTCTTTAGAAGATCATGTCCGCCGAATGGAAGAGTCTCAAAATGAGATGATCGGACTTTTGCGAGGAACACAACAGCCACTACTGCGGCAAATACATATCCCCCGAGATCGATCGTTAGCCATGGGAGGTCAAAATGCTAATCTTCTTGACGGTTCCCAGTAGAGGCGTGATCTTGATCTTGACACTACTAGTTTTACTCATCCATCACGTGCAGCTCAACCGACTGCTAATCCACCAATTATTTCTAGTAGCTTGACACATTCTCCTCCTGTTGACCCCACTTGTCATGTTATACGTGCAAAATTATGACGCTTAATGCAAGACGAATTTCACCTTCAAGATAGAAATCATCTTCCCCCTCACCGCGGCTATGAGGAATCCTCACCTTTAGCTGAAGCTATTCTTCAACATCCTATTCCTGTGGGTTTCAAGCTTCTGAGCATTGATTCCTATGATAGGGCGACTGACCCACATGAACACATCAACCCTTACAGGACTATTATGCATATCCAACGAGCTCCTGACACATTACTTGTCGGTCTTTCCGGCAAGCTTCGCGCGGTTCTACTCCCTTCCAAGGGGATCCATCCATGCTTAACTCGCCAAGATTTTTGTGGAACAGTTCATTACAAACAGGAGGATCAGTAAAGATTCCTCCCATCTCTCCGACATTCATCAGAATGAGGGTGAATCACTTACAGAATATTTCCAAAGGTTCTCTTTAGAAGCTCACCAAATACCTAGAGTAAACCCTGAACTATTAAGAGGATTTTTCCATGGAGGACTCCGTCCGGGGCCTTTTTACTCGTCACTAATGCGAGACACGGTCCGCTTATATGCCGACTTAGCTCATCGTGTGGAAGCACAAATCTCTGCCGATGAGTCCATTAATGCCCATCGCAAACAATTTGAATAATCTACAGAAAAATGTAAGTGTCTGGGGAATGCGGACCGATTTTCCCATCAAAAGAAGCAACAAGGCAGTCGTGATCTCCCTCCATGACTCCCATATCAACGCGTGAATCCACGACGGAAAAGGAATACATGCCGACACGTCTGTCAACCTCTTGATGGCTATTCGAGATGAAGAAAATATCAAGTGGACACATCCACTGAAACCAAATTCAAAAATTAGGAGCAATATTGTCACTTCCATCGAAGTTGTGGACATACTACTGAGGCATGCAAACAACTCAAAGAATAAATTGATAGGCTCATTCAACAAGGATATCTACATCGATTTGTGAAGAATCAAGAGAATCAAACAAACATACCTCCAACTGGGGCAGGATAATCATCATAGAAATAATAAAATAATCATCAAACAGTTGAGAAAATTGAAACAATCGCAGAAGGACCAATACTATCTAATCAAGTTTTCATTACCACCTCAAGAGCGAGTTAAAGAAGTCTCAATTGATCATTCCATCACTTTTAATGACTGACTTAGAAGGAGTCCATGTTCCTCATCAAGATCCACTTGTCATCACCACAGAGATCGATGACCCATGCTATAATGTTAAGAGAATTTTGATTGACAATAGAAGTTATTGATGTCTTATTTTACTCCACATTTCTTAGCATAGTTGGGAAATGCTCCAACCCTGCAACCATTATACGGGTTTGATAATCACCACATGCGGTAGATGGGACAATCACCCTTCTTGTTCTTGGTGAATTTCTCGACAAGTGACTCATTTAATCCAATCATGGTAGTCAGTCGATTGGCATATAACGCTATCTTTGGAAGGCCCCTCCAATCAATTTTCAGTGCAATCACTTCAGTATTTCATCTTAAGATGAAGTTTTCAACCCCCTTTGGAGTTGCGGTGGTCTATGGAAATCAACAGATAGTGCAATCATGCTACCTCAGACAAACTCAACCACGCCCTTATGTGACCTTCAACATCGAAGATTTTAAGTTTTGAGATGGAGTACCCCAGAAAGCTTCCTCTGTCAAAGACTTGCTCTCTGTTGCATTATCAGATGACCAACCATTATGAATAGTGCAAGTTGGATCTCTGCTCTCAGATGAACAAAGGGAAAAATACATAGACTTCTTGCACAAAAATCAAGACATCTTTGCTTGGAATCCAATGGACATGCCGGGGGTTGACCGCAATGTGATCATGCACTCCCTCAAGATCGATCTGACATTCAAATCAACCATCCAGAAGAAGCGAAGTTTTGCACCTGATCACCTCCAGGTTATTGAGCAAGAAGTTAACAAGCTTCCAGAAGCGGGATTCATACGAGAGGTACATTACTCTACATGGCTAGAAAATGTTGTAATGGTTAAGAAAATATAGAACATGGAGAATGTGTATTGATTACATCGACCTTAACAAGGCTTGCCCGAAAGATAGTTTTCTCTTCCTCGAATGATCAATTGGTTGATGCTACATGACATCAAATGCTCAGTTTTTGGATGTTTCTTGTAATTACAACCAAATAAAATGGACCCGGATGAAGAAACTACATCATTTCAAACATATAAAGGTTTATCTTGTTACCAAGTTATGCCATTTGGGTTAAAAAAAAGGCGATGCTACTTATCACGACTTATGAATAAGGTTTTAAAGACTTATTAGACCACAATGGAGGTATATATGGATAACATGTTAGTGAAAAGCTTGGAAGAATCACATATTTTTGACTTAGAAATATGCTTTAACCTTCTTCGACATTATAATATAAATGACCACCAAATGCACTTTTGGGGTTACGTCGAGAAAATTTCTTGGATTTATGGTAACCCATCATGGGTTAGAGGCCAACCCCGAGAAAATCAAAGCTCTCAAAGATATGACTCCTCCAAAGAATATTAAGGAAGTTCAACATTTGAATAGACGAATTGCTGCATTATCCCGCTTCCTAGCCCGCTCTGGGGATAGATACTTGCCATTCTTTAAAATATTAAAGGGAGCTAAAAATAATAATTTCAGTGGTGATGAATGAATGTGCTTTTGAGCAACTAAAGGAGTATTTAGCATCTCCACCCTACTATCCAAGCTATCCAAGGAGAGATGCTATACTTATATCTCATGAGTCTCTTCCCATAAGCTCAATTTTAGTGAGAAAATAGAATACAACAATCAATTTACTATGTCAAAATTCTCTCGATATAGAAAGTCATTATCCACTTCAGATAAGGTGGCTTTAGTTTTCTGACAAAATTACGTCCATACTTTCAAGCTCCATCGTTTACACTCATTTTTATTAAGGTCCATCCTATGAAACCGTAATCAAGGTTAATTTAATGGTCTGTAGAATTGGGAGAATTTGAAATAAATTTTCTACCTCGGTCTCCTATAAAGTCACAAGTACTTAGACTTTATAATGGAATCTTGCCCCAACTCAGAGCTATCTGCTACACACCTTTTGTCTCCTCAATGGACCCTTTATGTTGATGGAGCTTCAGGAAATCTACAGTGCGAGAATCTTACTTATTTCTCCCAGTAGAATACCTTAGAGTATGGACTTCACCTAAAATTTTCTGCAACTAATAATATGGCTGAATATGAGGCTCTCATCGCAGGGTTGAGACTCACCATTGATTGTGAAGCTCAAGACTTAGTAATCCACATTGACTCTCAGCTTGTCGCCTCCCAAGTTGAGGGAAACTTTAATACTCATAATCCTCAGCTAGCTTAATATCTCCACTTGGTAAAGTCTCTTCTTGCCCATTTCAAGACACATCAAATCATTCACATCTTGAGAAGAATACTGGTGGCCTCTCTTAAGCTTGCTACATCCTTGGAGATTTATTTAAGAGAAAGCATGTTGAAGAAATATATTTTCTAGCATCCCAGGTCATAAGCAATTAATGAGATAAAGGAACATTCATGGATGAACCCTATCTTCTCTTTCTACAAGAAGGAATCCTTGAAGACCGCTTCGTCTCAAGAAGACAAGCTTCAAACTTTACTATTCTTGGAGGTGAAATATACAAATGAGCTTTCTCTAGACCGTACCTCAAATGCCTCACACCTTCAGAGGCCAATTACGCATTAAGAGATGTTTACTCAGGGATATGTGGAGAACACCTATGAGGAAGGGCGCTAGCACTTAAAATTATAAGGCAAGGGTTTTATTGGCCTACGATGAAACAAGGCATGAGTTCACAAAAAATGTGCAGTTGTCCACTCTAACCTCTCTCACATATAGAGCTCTCATCCCTTCAAAGCCCGTGGCCTTTTGCTCAGTGGGAATTGATATCATGGGACCTTTTTTATAGCATCGGGAATAAAGTTTATCATTTTAGTCGACTACTTCACTAAATGGGTGAAAGCTGAACCACTAACTAAAATTATAGAGACAAATGCTAAAAAATTTATCTAGAAAAATATAGTATGTCGATTCGGTCTTCCAGTAAAGATCATCACTTACAATGGAACTCAATTTACTGAAAAATTTTTTACGCACTTTTACAAAGATCTTCACATTCAGCTGCTACATACGACTGTAGCACTTCCTCAAACTAACAAATAGACTAAAGCTACCAACATGACTATACACAGATGACTAAAAACACGTTTTGAGAAGGCTGGGGGGGTAATGGGTTGATGAGCTTTCTAATGTTCTTTGGGCTTACTGCACTACATCGCGCACCTCGACTGGTGAGACACCATATAACTTGTATTTCGGCACAGAAGCTATTATACCATTAGATATTGGGGTTCCAAGTCCAAGAGTTCAATTATTCGATAATGATGGTAATGAAGAAAAACTTCGACAGCACCTGGACGTACTCCCCGAAACTCATGACATGGCCCTACTTCGGACTGCTTCCTATCACCAAAGGGTAGCTCATCACTTCAACAGAAGAGTAAAACCTCGTCCCATATCTGTCGATGACTTGGTCTTGTAAAGTCTCGAAGCTGCAGGCAAAGGCCCTCAACGCAATAAACTCTCACCTCTTTGGGATGGCCCATATGTGATTATAGCTATGGTAAAGCCAGGAACATTCAAGCTCAAAGATCCAGAGGAAAAAGCTTTACCTCGAACTTAGAATACAGAGAATCTCTGAAAATATTATCAGTAATTCCTACTGCATAATTATTGCTCGTTTATCATTTCCTCTTCATGTAGCCAACCCCACTTAGTGGGATAAAGACTTGTTGTTGTTGTTGTTGTCATTTCTTCTTGAAACTTATATCCATGTTAAAATTATCTTGAGATTGTATCACCGAACTTATCAGAGTAATGAGTTTATAACTTTTTCTTTCAAGCTTGTTGCATATGAGCAGTCTCCTTCATTAATCCTCCCACGAGAAATGTACCTCGTTGTATCTCTCGGGCATGATCAATCCCACGGGGACTTGATTGGACCTCTTCCATACAGGTAAGAAGTCAAGTAATGCTTTGGCTAATACCAAGGATAGGTCAAAAGGTCCTTGGTGGACATCCCACGGTCTCTTCCATACAGGTAAGATGTCAAATAATGTTTTGACTAATGCCTAGGATAGGCCAAAAGGTCGTCGGTGGACTTCCCACGGCCTCATCCATGCAGGTTAGTGTCATCGAATAATATTCAGATCAATGTAAGTAAAATAGAACAAAAGTATATCACCTAAAAATAAAAATTTTCATTGACAACACCAACATGATGACATAAGAAATAATCAATATTCTAATACAAAATAATACATAGATAAAAAAAATGATGCACCCTCAAGTGATGCTACATGATATCAACATCCTCCTCACCACTAGGAGATGCTCCCTTGAACTCACTCTCGATTCCTTCATCTTCTGAATCTGATGAAGGGTCTTTAGATGCTTGGCTGGGAGATAGATCCTCAATACTAGCTCTGATTTTGCGATGTACTAAGCAGATTCCTTTCAGGAACCCTCGGATGAAGCCCTCCTCTAAACATTGGTGCTCCAAGTCCTTCACTTCAACATCAAGAATATGATTATGAGCTTCCTATATATGGTCTTCGATAATGTCGCGATAAGCCAAGGAGTTCTTAAAGTCTTCCACTACTTTCAAAGAAATTTCATTTGCTTTCGCTTCTGACATTATAAGCTCCTTCTCAGAAAGACGATCTTGTTATGCCTTCTTCTCCAGTTCAACAGCTTTCTTCTCCGCTGCTAGTGTCTTGAGTCTTTTATCTTTCTTGCGAGTCTCTGCTCTCACCTCAATCACTCATCATAGTGCTCCACCTCCGATGCTAGAGAAAGTGAAGTCGACATGTTATGCTTCAGTTCTACCCGTTAGCGATCATCCAGTCGCCACTTCTTTGGACTTAACACTCATCTTTCGCTCATACTCGCCTTGTAGATACTTCACCTTCACAAATTCAGTATTCCACTCGTCTAGAGCGATACCCAAATAAGCCATCAACTCTAATGTTTGAGTTACCTATATATATAAAAAAACCACCATAAATATTACACAAAGAAGGAGGAAAAGAAGAAAAGGAGGAGGAAGAAAAGACAATGTACTAATTCATCCGCTCGTTGACGTCCAGTGCATATGTGTTTTAACACCTCTTGAGAATCGACTTTGAAAGCGAACTCCTCCATTATGAGTTGAAACAACTAAACTCGAGGAGAGGCCAACTGAACATCTTCTCTGAGATATCGGTCACTTGACACATGTCTTCTTTTTCTTTAAAGAAGAAATATCGCTACAACCGTGGTTTCGTAATGGGCTTCCAGAAAGAACTCCTTGAATACGAGAAGACTTGTCATCACCATTACCCGATCTCTTCAATAAGAATGAGATCTCCACATGGAAAGGCAAACCTCGAACATTCTATCTTCAATAATGTATTTGCTAATGTAACGTAACTCATGTTGTAAGCTCTTTGCATCAGGAATATTAAGAGTTGTTAAGATTTCATTCTCTTCAATCATCATTGGATCAGGTCATTCAATCTTTCCCATCTCTCGGAGGCCCCACTCATTTTTCACAAAAAGAATCCATTAGACCAATTTCTAGATGGATCCGTGCTAAAATTCTATCCAATTCTTTATAGCAACAAGAAAGAAGTCCTTGAGCATCACATGTGAATTTGCACATTCGACACAAATATTTGATGTTCAAAGTAACACCGCTCTCTAAAGGCGGTCAAACCAACGATGATCACGAAATGAAAATTGTGACAAAGCTACCACATATTTTAAAGATCTCAATCAACTCGGGGCCAAAGGGAATCAGTCCATACGAAGAATAAGCGAAAGTATCCGCGGAGGTGAGCAGCGGGCTCGACTTTTTTGTAATAATAGTCACCAACTCGTTAGGGAAGTAAAATTTCTTGCGAAGCATCAATAAACTATATGATGTAATAGTGGATAGTATATTGTCTATAACTGTCATGCTATAAGTTTTCTTCTGGCCATCACCCTGTGAAAATACATAATAAATAAACAAAGAGAGAAATGACAAAATTGAGAATTTTGTGAAGCAACTCACTCACCCAATACTTGGGCATATCCTTTCCGATTCTAGCTCATGGACAGACTTGGGATAAAATTTTTTATAATGATCGACAAAAGAATGCACATACATTGGAGATCGAAAAAAAAAAGAAAAAAAGGAGAGAAGTTATTCCCCTCTAATGATGCTCTGAAATTACCTGTCAAACTTTCTAAGTCGTTTGAACGATGGTTCCTAACTAATGCTTCCCCGCCATCTTGGCGGTTATCAACTATTGAACCATCCATTGAAGTTGCAAGAGATCCAATTTCCTACAAGAAAAAGTAAGAACTATGGGCCTTGATCAAACCGTCGGTCAGGCGAGGGTGGCGCCTCTTTCGAAAAGCCTGGCGTATACACACGGGCCTCGATCGCCTCAAACCCGGTCGGTCCGACGAGGCGGTTGGCCCTCTTCGAGGGAACAATAACGATATCTGAGACCGGAGCCTTTGACCCGGTCAACCGGTTGACCTCTTTCGAGGGAAAATCACACGTATCTGCGGGCCTTGATCGCCTCAAAGTCGGTCAAGGTCGATTGATGCCTTTTCAAGGGAAAACCGAACAACGATACCATGGGCCTTGATCGCCTCAAACGTTTTGATGACGCGGTTCGAGAAAATCGACGATCTGCCTTGATCGCCTCAAACGACCTCTCTTAAGAAGAAGAGGGACACCCGACATATGAGGAGTGCCCTCTCCCTAGGGGTTTATAGATCTCTTATAAGAAAAAGTAAAATTGAAGAAAACGCAAAACTTACAAAAAAATGCTGAAAATCGTAAAAATGGACAAAACGGACGAAAACCCTCGTGCGCGTCATCTCAGTGCACGTGACCCACTCTCCCAGACGCGGCCCATACGCCACGCGCTTTTCTCTCTGCCGTCGCGACCGCCGCTATCAGCTCGCGACCATCCCGCTTGCCAGCGCCTGGCATGACACGTAATGCCAGGTACCATAAGCACTCAGATGGATCCATAACCTCGAAATCCAGCGCATATGACCACACTTTGAGATCATAATCTTGTGCTCCCAGAAGATCTGTTCTCAAAATATATGTTAATAGATCCAAATTTCATTGAAGAATTTGTTACTCTCAAGTATTTGGCATATGTATTTTTGGATAATTGAGATAATATCATCCAAAAATAGAAGACAACTGATATGTCACTAAAAAATACCACTAATCGAAGTACAAATCTTGATATTAAAAACAAGTTGATCCAAAGTTGAAACTAGTTGAGATCAAACACTTAAAATATCATTGGAAACTTTGGGATATCAATTAAATCACTAAATGACTCTTAAATATGGAGTCTTTATAGTCAAATCGAGCGTCTCGACGAGCCGGATCTAACAAGCCTAAGATCTCATAATTATGAGTTCATCTGAGCATTCAAATGCTTAAAATACATCAAATGATCTAAGGAATCATTTTGAGCCGTCCGATGGAGGGGAGTGGTTCGGACTCCTCAAATCTATAAATCTATCATTTCATATGGGAGCTGCAAGTGAGAGAGAGCTCCAAAGCTTGAAAATCCTCCAAGCATAATCAGCCACCACTCGATGGTCGACCACCCGCCATCGCGACTGTCAGCATTATCTCGCCGGTCCACTCATCGTCGCCGTCGCCAAATCTTTTCTCGCCGTACCCTATCGCCATCCGTCTATTATATTAACCATCTTTATCATCATTATCACCGTTGATCTTCATCGCTCACCGTCTACACTTCGGTCATCATCACGACGATGTCATCAACATGAAAAACTACTATATTGTTCGATTCAATTCTTATTGCTTACATATATAATAATCCCATATAAAAAATCTAAAATAAATATATAAAGTTTTTTTTATCGATCTTTTCTGATTTTCTAAAATTTTTCTTCATTTCTTATCTTTTGATTATTAATCCTTTTTTTCAAAAATACATAAACTTTTTTCTATTCTACAACGGCATTTAGTAAATGTAGAATATATATATGTATAATATGTAATATTTGTTCTTTATAATAAAATATATGTATATATATATATATGTATATATAATAAAATGTTTTATTATAAAATGTATATATATATATATTTATGTATATGTATATGTATGTATATTATATATATATATATATGTATATATATATATATATATATATTATATATATATATATATATATATATATATATATACTTTTAAAGGGTTGATCTTATCAATCACTAAAACCGAACAATTATTAAATCAATAAATGTCAATCAACATAAAAAAAATTATATTAAATCAACAATTAATAAATGTAGTTATAAAATATATATAAAAAAAATTATAAGATATTAAAGTTTAAAAAAAAATATCACGATCCATAAAGCAGGCCTAGCAGATATGAATCACTAAAATTTCAAAAATATCATTTTCATTATCTACTTTAGAAGGGTTAAGTGATGTTCATTTTGAACAAACCAATATATATACATAATACATATATTTAAATTCAATGTTGACCACAACGGCATAGTAAATGTAGAAAAGATAATTGTTAAGTATTTTTTTTAAATAAAATAATTATATTTACTATAATAAAAATGGAGAAAGTGGTTAAAAAAAAAAAGAATGAACTTAGCAAGAGTTTTTTGTTTTTTTTTTTTGTTTTTTTGAGATGTAAGATATATATATATTATTTGAAGATAACTTTTTTAATGATGGGTAAAAGCTAGTTCTACTTTCTTGGAAAACATATCCTAATCGAATAATCAACAAAGATTTAGTAAAAGCTTCTAACTGTGATGAGTAATAAAACAGTTAAAATGTTGAGTTTATTTAAAGTGGACTTTATAATTTAATAGTAATTACGATGGTTTCATGGAGGAAAAAGAAAGGTGGAATTAAAAAAATAGTTTTTTATTCAAAAAATGAGAAATTGTTTGACATATGGTTGTTTATATGCTTTCATATTAATTTAGAAAATAAAACTTACCATATTCATAAGAGAGGTTAATTAGCCCTAAACATAATTGCTTGCAATAATTTTTAATACTTTAAAAAGTGTTAATGATCGTAAGCATGATTTACAAGCATTAATAACTAGTAAATATTTAATAATTCAAAGTTAATTAAAACAATAGAAAATAGGTGAGGCGACTTCTATCATTTTAGATTTTAAGCTTTGGACTGATTATATAATGTCAAAATTAGCAAAATTCACTCATAAGATTAGTCTGAGTCATTGAAATTTTGGAACATATAAATAAAGACAATTTTATGATGTTACAACTAAATATATTGAATGTGATAACTTTAAAAAATTTGGAGGAGCTAATAGGGAGACAATTTTTAAAGAAACAAATTAAAAAAAAAAACATTTATTTGAGATGAATTTGGAGCATATTTTATCTTTTGATTAAACTATTTGTGATTTTATATTTTTTATTAAAATTTATATTTATGAATCTCTTATAGACTTCAAGAAAATGATAGTGAATATAAAATCTTAAATATTTCATTTTATATGCACTTTAGCTAAGCTATTATTACTATTTTGAATTATGAATGCTATCAACTCAAATTAAAAGAATCAATTTAAAAAAAAATCAAAAACAAAAATTCATAAGATAATTCACATTTTACTTATGAATACAATATATATATATATATATATATATATATATATATATATATATATATATATATATATATATATATATATTAAATATTTAAATTTTAAATAATTAAAATACTAGTTAAGATTAAAGTCTACTTATTTTTTTATTATATTTATATCATTATATATCATTATTAATAACGTACTTAAATAATTTTAACATTTACTATGCCATCAAATTCAAGCCCCAATTCAACATTAATTGAACCATCGCATTTTGAACATCCCTCTTTCCAGAATATATATCTTGCCCAATTTCAAAGCTATGATAAGATCGCTCTCAATAAAATAAAATAATTGAAAATAAATAACATACATAGCCAACCAAATGATAATATAAAAATCCATTTAATTATACTATATAATAAATATAATAAACTTTAAAAAAAACATAAAAAAAAAGTTATTTGTTCCCTTCACACTAAACTATACAACAAAAAAAAACAATTCCCTAAGTTACCTTTTCAAAGACCAACTAAAGACTACATACTCAAAACTTAATAATGAGCCTCAAAATTATTAAATTCATTTTGAAATATAACTGAAATAATAATCTCAAAATAAAATATAATAATTTTAAGGCTCATTCTCATCAAAATCATATAGAATAAATTTGCTATTTTTATGGCAGAGGTATTATCAAGAGAAGCTTGAAAACAAAGACAACGATGCGCACCTCTAAAATTTCTTCTTCCTTTGGCTTCCATATTAACTTTGTTCTTCTGCTGGGATGCTGTTTCAGAGTAAAACTGCAAAACAAGAAGGCATTCAAAAAAATGAAAATAATAATAATAATAATGAGCGCAAATTCAAAAAATTAAGTAAATCTCGGAGGTTTTAGATCTTAAAGGCCCTATTTGGCATAATAGATGTTAAATTTGATTAAATCCTAATAAATCATTGGATAGATTTTTTTATTTTATTTTATTTATTTATTTTTTTTTTAGAATGGGATTTAAATAGAGAAGAAGTGGCAAAATGAGTGTATGCAGTGTGAATCTATTAAACTTTAGGTGTTAGATATATAAACACATAAAAATTGTGATATGTATGTAAATCTTCGTAAAAAATAATACTTTTATGTCAAAGGAATATAAAAAATATAAGCTAAATAGCTTGCAATCAGGCATCTTACGATTGATTCTGGCGATATGTGTTCTTCCTTAACTCTCTTAAAGATAAACCACCAGTTTGCTGATTTGCGACAACTCCATCATAATTATCAATATTTACGGCTTCTCTTCTTTTCCGCTTGGCAAACATGTCACTGATCTGAGAAGCTAAAGCCTTCCGTTTAGCATCTTGACCACACTTCTCTTCGACCTTCAGAGGTGATCTTTTACTTGCATGTAAGGATATCTTGTCTGATTTGAATCATATCATGTCAATTTTCCTAAAACTAACCTGACTCCAAATTCTTTAATGAAATCTAATAAATATATCTAATGAAAAAAAATTGAAAAAAAAAATGAAAATGCTCTTATTCTCGATGCAAATCGCTCCAAATTAATTAATTTAATAAACATATTCTCTCAAATATGCACAAAAAAAGAGAAATTACTCTATACTCTCATGAGAGTACACATGCTAATCTGCCTTCAAAACCAATCAATCAACTTCCAAATTACTTCTAATGGAATCTATTAAATATATTCTCTACAAATAGGATTTCATAAGTGAAAAAAAAAGAAAATTGTTCTCAAGAGTATAGAAATATGCAAAACAGTTCTAAAATCAACCAATCGATTCAATCGCTTGTAAAGCCATGTACTTAACATTTTATATCCAAACGGTCATATTTAAAAAAAATATGACAAAATGGGATATACTCTCAGAGAATAAAAGTACATAAACAAAGCAAAATCAAGCAACCTACAAACAAATTGTAATGTCATCGATTGAACATATTATATCCAAACAGGCCCCATAATTCATCAAATCTTTCATGAAACAGCACCAAATATTCTACAATAGGATATACTAAACATATGACAAGCCCCAAAGTTGAAAATTTTAAAAATAACGGCTTATACTATCATGAGAGTATAGAGAGTACACATGCAAAATAACTCTAAAAATTAATAAAATAGTCTCCTTTCCTTTAAAGAACTCAAATGTTCTAAATGTTCTCCTATTCAACTGAAAAAAATAGAAAATCTTAAATTCATTAAGTTCAGAGAGAAATATCTCATGAAAGTATAATACTTCAATTTTAATGCCCAAGATTTAGCAAATCTCAAGGAAGATCGGACATCTTTGGGGAGAATGAGTAAATTCTGCGTAAAGAAATCCCTAGGCAGTGTGACAAAGAATGTGGAACAATGTGCGTAATATTTTCTTCTCCATTGTTTAACGGGACAAGCGTTGGGGTACGTATATCGGCGTGGTTAAAGCGTCGTCAGTTACAATGTTAAGTGAAAAACATATTTTATATTGGACGTGTTGCGTTATTGGTCGGACGTATTCGTGGACTTAATACGTAATATTTTCTCGAAGAAGTCAGCGTTTGAAAATTATAGTACTTGGTCTGAGAAAAAAGAAATTTCATATTTATATATTTACCATACAATATATTATATTATATAATATATATATAATTAGATTTTAATATTTATATAAATAGCAAATATTTAATAGCATATCAAAAATTCACAATCATATATTTTTAAAGTGAACTACACTAAAATTTTATGTATTGAATATATAAATGTATAAAAATTGCGTGATATATATATATATATATATATATATATATATATATATATATATATAAAATTTATTAAATACATTTCTAATTCTCTCTCTAATACAATTTGAGTATATTTGGTCATAATTCTTATATATTTAGATATTCAACATCTGAATTTTAATATTTATAAAAATATTATATAAATCTTTAATAATACATTAAAAATATCACTCTCATTAAACATTTTTATGCAAAATGCATATTTCATGCAGAATGAATTATATATATATATATATATATATATATATATATATATATATATATATATATATATATATATATATATATATATATATATATATATATATATATATATATATATATATATATATAATATGTCACAAAATTCTAATCAAGTCAATCTAGATGTCAAAACAAGTTGATCTGGTTGGCGGTGAGATCAAGCACTTAAAATATCATTGGATACTTTGGGATATCAATTAAATCTCTAAATGACTCTTAAACATGGAGTGTTTATAGTCAAATCGGGCGTCTCGACGAGCCAGATCTAACAAGCCCAAGATCTCATAATTCGACTTCATCGGCATTGATCTTAAATACATCAAATAATTAAAGAAATCATTTTGAGTCGTTCGATGGAGGGGAGTGGTTTTGATTTTGCATGTATTCTGAGGCGCCTCAAATCTATAAATATTTTCATTGGATAGTCCGAAAGAGTGAGGAGAGCTCTAAAGCTTGAAAATCCTCCAAGCGTGCCACCACTCGGCAGCCGACCCCGACGCGGCCGATATCTTCTCCGCCATTACCGTGATCCTGCCATCGTCAATCTCGTCGTCGTCCGCGTAACCACTGTCGCCCTTCGCCATCATCGTTGTCAACCATCTTGCTATCATCATCGCGAGGCCTCCAGCCGCTTCTATCGTCGGTCGCGTCATGACCACCCTGTCGGTCATCATCGCGAACCCTTGTCACTCACATCCTGACTACATTTTGTTGTTGTCAGATTCTTATTGTCAACCATTCTCATATCTGATCTATAATCCTCGAAAACTTGTACTCAAAACAAATATATAGTGGAAGCTTTTCGGTTAGGCCGTGGTTTTTTTCGAGATTTTTCACATAAAAATTCTGGAGTTTTCTTATTCACTCTTTCAATACCTGTGTGTGTGATGGATTTACAACAAAGCTAAGGTGTAAACTTTTCTACCTAGTTTTCTAGCGCATAGCTTTGGCTCGTGAGAAAAGAACCCTTCAATCACAATTCCTGTGAACACCCTTGTTATGATCAATAGGCACAACACTCATAACAACGGAGCCTCCCGCTCCAACTTCCGTCACTCTAAAAACCAATCCTTGAACCAAGGACACCAAGCTTCTGCCTCACTCCCCCCCGATAGGCGTGACCCTGTCGTTGAAGGCACGATGAGAATCTCTTTAGAAGATCGTGTCCGCTGAATGGAAGAGTCTCAAAATGAGATGATCTGACTTTTGTGAGAAACACAATAGCCACTACTGTGGCAAACACATCTCCCCCGAGATCGATCGTTAGTCGTGGGAGGTCAAAATGCTAATATCCTTGACACTGAAGTTCCCCCGCGTAGAGACCGTGATGCTGATCTCCTTGACACTACTAGTTTTACTCATCCATCACGTGCAGCTCAACGCTAATCCAATTATTGGTAGCTTGACACATTCTCGTCCATGACCCCCGCGTCATGTTATACGTGCGAATTACGATGCTAATGCAAGACAATTTCACCTTCAACAAATCATCTTCCCCCTCACCGCGGCTATGAGGAATCCTCACCTTTAGCTGAAACTATTCTTCAACATCCTATTCCCGTGGGTTTCAAGCTTCTGAGCATTGATTCCTATGATGGGGCGACTAATCCACATGAACACATTGACCATTACAGGATTATCATGCATATCCAACGAGCTCCTAACACACTGCTTTGTCAGGTCTTTTCCGTTACCCTCAAAGGGCTTGAGTTCTCCCTTCCAAGCGGATCCATCCACTTTGTGAACTTCAAGATTTTTGTGGAGCTTCATTGCAAAGAGGATCATTAAAGATTCCTCCCATCTCTCCACATTCGATGTGGGCGAATCACTGGAATATTTCCGAGGTTCTCAGAAGCTCGTAATAGGTAGATACGAACTATTAAGGATTTTTCCATGGAGGACTCGTCGGGGCCTTTTACTCGTCACTAATGAGACGATCCGCTTATATGACTTAGTTCATCGTGTGGAAGCACTCTGGATGAGGCCATTAATGCCCATCACAAATAATTTAAATAATCTGAAAATGTAAGAGCGAGAATGCGGGGAATTGTCCCATCAAAGAAGCAACGACCATGATCTCCCTCCCGACCCCATATCATTGAACCGACGAAGAAAGGAATACGACACGCTGTCAACCTCGATGGCTCGAGATGAAAATATCAGTGGCATCCACAAACCAAATTGAAATCGGAGCAATATTATCACTTCCATCAGTGTGGACATACTACTGAGGTATGCAAACAACTCAAAGAATAAATCGAGAGGCTCATTCAGCAAGGATATCTACATCGATTTGTGAAGAATCAAGTGAATCAAACAAACATACCTCCAACTGGGGGGCAACCAGGACAATCATCACAGAAATAATAAAATAATCATCAAATAGTTGGGGAAATTGAAACAATCGCAGGAGGATTAATACTATCTAATCAAGTTCTCATTACCACCTCTGAAGAGCCAGAGTTAAAGAAGTCTCATATTGATCATTCCATCACTTTTAATGACTCAGACTTAGAAGGAGTCCATATTCCTCATCAAGATCCACTTGTCATCAACGCAGGGATCGGTGACCCATGCTATAATGTTAAGAGAATTTTGATTGACAATGAAAGTTCTGTTGATGTCTGATTTTACTCCATATTTCTTAGCATAGGTCTGGTTAGGGAAAAGCTTCAACCCACTGCAGGACCATTATACGGGTTTGATAATCACCTGTCATGAGTAGGGGACAATCACCCTTCTGTCCTTGGTGAATTTCGACAAGTGACTCATTTAATCCAATTCATGGTGGTCAAGTCATATTCGGCTTATAACGCTATCTTCGGAAGGCCCCTCCAATCAATTTTCGGTGAAATCACTTTAGTATTTAATCTTAAGATGAAGTTTCCAACCCCCGTTGGAGTTGGGGTGGTCTGTGGAAATCAACAGATAGCGCAATCATGCTACTCGACAAGCTCAATGCCCTTCTGTGACCTTCATCAAGATTTTAATTTTCGAGATGAAGGAGTACCCCGAAAAGCTTCCACTATCGAAGACTTTCTCTCTGTTGCATTATCAGATGACCAACCGTTACGAATAGTGCGAGTTGGATCTCTACTGTCAGACGAACAAAGGGAAAAATACATTGACTTCTTGCGCAGAAATCAAGACATCTTCGCTTGGAGTCCGACGGACATGCCGAGGGTCGACCCCAATGTGATCATGCACTCCCACAAGATCGATCCGACATTCAAACCGACCATCCAGAAGAAGCAAAGTTTTGCACCTGATCGCCTCCAGACTATTAAGCAAGAAGTTAACAAGCTTCTAGAAGCGGGATTCATACGAGAGGTACATTACCCTACATGGCTAGCAAATGTTATAATGGTTAAGAAAATAAACGGAACATGGAGAATGTGTATTGATTACACACTTAACAAGGCTTGGAAAGAGTTTTCCTCTTCCTCAAATTGATCAATTAGTTGATGCTACATCTGGACATCAAATGCTCAGTTTTTTGGATGCTTACTCTGGTTACAACCAAATAAAAATAGACCCAATGGATGAAGAAGCTACAGCATTTCAAACATATAAAGGTTTATACTGTTATCAAGTTATGCCATTTGGGTTAAAAAAATCTGGTGCTACTTATCAATGACTTATGAATAAGGTTTTTAAAGACCTATTAGGCCACACAATGGAGGTATATGTGGATGAAATGTTAGTGAAAAGCTTGGAAGAATCACAACATATTTCTGACTTAAAAATATGCTTTAACCTTCTTCGACATTATAACATGCGACTCAACCTGACCATATGCGCTTTTGGGGTTACGTCAAAAAAAATTTTTGGATTTATGGTAACCCATCGTGGGTTAGAGGCCAAACTTGAGAAAATCAAAGCTCTCAAAGATATGACTCCTCCGAAGAATATTAAGGAAGTTCAACATTTGAATGGATCTAAATATCCCTTCCTAGCCGTTCGGGATAGATACTTGCCATTCTTTAAAATATTAAAGTCAGCTAAAAATAATAATTTTCAGTGGACTGATGAATGTCAGTCTGCTTTTGAGCAACTAAAGGAGTATTCAACATCTCCACCCCTACTATCCAAGCCTATCCAAGTAGAGATGCTATACTTATATCTCGCAGTCTCTTCCCATGCGATAAGGTCAGTTTTAGTGCGAGAAGAAAATGGGATACAACAACTAATTTACTATGTCAGCAAAATTCTCTCTGATATAGAAAGTTGTTATCCACTTGAAGATAAGGTGGCTCTAGCTTTAGTTTTCTAAGCACAAAAATTGCGTCCATACTTCCAAGCTCATACTATCGGTGTTTACACTCATTTACCATTAAGGGCCATCCTACAGAAACCAAAAGCATCGAGATTAATTAAAATGTCGTAGAAGAATTTGATATAAATTTTCTCTTACTATAAAGTCTCAAGTACTTGCAGACTTTATAATGGAATGCGCTGCCCCAACTCTAGAGGAGCTATCTAATACACGCCTTTCGTCTCCTCAATGGACCCTCTATGTTGATGGAGCTTCAAGAAATACCGGCACTAGTGCGGGAATCTTACTTATTTCCCCCCAGTAGAATACCTTAAAGTATGGACTTCGCCTAAAATTTCTTGCAACTAATAATATGGCTGAATATGAGGCTCTCATCGCAGGGTTGAGACTCGCCATTGATTGTGAAGCTCAAGACTTAGTAATCCACATTGTCTCTCAGCTTGTCGCCTCCCAAGTTGAGGGAAACTTTAATACTCATAATCCTCAGCTAGTGCAATATCTCCACTTGGTAAAGTCTCTTCTTGCCCATTTCAAGACACATCAAATCATTCATATACGGTGAGAGAAGAATACTTGAGCTGTCGCTCTCGCTAAGCTTACTACATCTACTACTGGAGATCTATTTAAGAGTAATCATGTTGAAGAAATATATTTTCCTAGCATCCCAGGGTTGTGGGTAATACAAGCAATTAATGAGATAAAGGAACATTCGTTGATGGACCCCATCTTGTCTTTTCTACAAGAAGGAATCCTTCCTGAAGACCCAACTTCTGCAACTCGTCTCCGAAGATAAGTTTCAAACTTTACTATTATCGGAGGTGAACTATACAAATGAGCTTTCTCTGGACCGTACCTCAAATGCCTCACACCTTCGTGATTATGCATTAAGAGAGGTTCACTCAGGGATATGTGGAGAACACCTAGGAGAAAGGGCGCTAGCACTTAGAATTATAAGGCAAGGGTTCTATTGGCCTACGATGAAACAAGACGCCTTGGAGTTTACAAAAAAATGTGCGAGTTGTCAGTTGCACTCTAACCTCTCTCGCATGCCGCATGCAGAGCTCTCATCCCTTCAAAGCCCGTGTCTTTTTGCTCAGTGGGGAATTAATATCATGGGACCTTTTCCGATAGCGTCAGGGCAATGAAAGTTTATCATTTTAGTCGTTGACAACTTCACTAAATGGGTGAAAGCCGAACCACTCGCTAAAATCATAGAGACAAACGCTAAAAAATTTATTTGGAAAAATATAGTATGTCAATTCGGTCTTCCTGCAAAGATCATCACTAATAATGAAACCCAATTTACTGGAAAATTCTTTACACCCTTTTGCAAAGATCTTCACATTCAGCTGCTGTATACAGCTGTAGCCCAATCCTCAAACTAACGGACATACTGAAGCTACCAACAAGTCTATACTCAAAGGACTAAAAATACATTTTGAGAAGGCTGGGGGTAATGGGTTGATGAGCTTTCTAATGTTCTTTAGGCTTACCACACTACATCGCGCACCCCGACTGGTGAGACACCATATAACTTGTGTTTCAGCACAGAAGCTATTATACCATTAGATATCGGGGTTCCAAGTCTAAGAGTTTAATTATTCGATCATGATGGTAATGAAGAAAAACTCCAACAGCACCTGGACCTACTCCCCAAAACTCGTGACATGGCCCTACTTCAGACTGCTTCCTATCACCAAAGGGTAACTCGTCACTTCAATAGAAGAGTAAAATCTCGTCCCATATTTGTCGGTGACTTGGTCTTGTGAAGTCTCGAAGCTGCAGGCAAAGGTCCTCAACGCAATAAACTCTCACCTCATTGGGATGATCCACATGTGGTTATAGCTATGGTAAAGCCAGGAACATTCAAGCTCAAGAATCCAGAGGGAAAAACTTTACCTCGAACTTGGAACACTGAGAATCTCCGAAAATATTATCAGTAATTCCTACTGCATAATTATTGCTCGTTTATCATTTCCTCTTCATGTAGCCGATCCCACTTAGTGGGATAAAGACTTATTGTTGTTGTTGTCATTTATTCTTGAAACTCATATCTATGTTAAAATCGTCTTGAGATTGTATCACTGAACTTATCAGAGTAATGAGTTTATAGCTTTTTCTTTCAAGCTTGTTGCATATGAACAATCTCCTTCAATTAATCCTCCCACATGAGAAATGTGCAACTCACGTTGTTTCTCAGTCGGGGCATGATCAATCCAACGGGGACTTGATCGGACCTCTTCCATACAGGTAAGAAGTCAAGTAACACTTTGGCTAATACCTAGGATAGGTCAAAAGGTCCCTGGTGGACATCCCATGGTCTCTTCCATATAGGTAAGATATCAAATAATATTTTGACTAATGCCTAGGATAGGCCAAAAGGTCGTCGGTGGACTTCCTACGGCCTCATCCGTGTAGGTTAGCATCGTCGAATAATATTCTGACCAATCACCCTGGAAAAGTAAAAATAGAACAAGAGTATATCACCTAAAAATAAAAATTTTCATTGACAACACCAACATGATGATATAAGAAATAATCAATATTCTAATACAAAATAATACATAGAAAAAAAAATGATGCACCCTCAAGTGATGCTACATGATATCAACATCCTCCTCACCACTAGGAGATGCTCCCTTGAACTCACTCTCGATTCCTTCATCTCCTGAATCTGGCGAAGGGTCTTCAGATGCTTGGTTGGGAGATAGATCCTCAATACTAGCGTTTTACGATGTACTAAGCAGTTCCTTTCGTGAACCCTGATGAAGCCCTCCTCTAAACATTGGTGCTCCAAGTCCTTCACTTCAACATCAAGAATATGATTACGAGCTTCCTAGATATGGTCTTCGATAATGTTGCGATAAGCTAAGGAGTTCTTAAAGTCTTCCACTACCTTCAAAGAAATTTTATTTGCTTTTGCTTCTGACATTATAAGCTCCTTCTCAGAAAGACGATCTTGTAATGCCTTCTTCTCCAGTTCAAGAGCTTTCTTCTCCGCTGCAAGTGCCTTGAGTCTTTTCTCTTTCTGGCGAGTCTCCGCCCTCCTCAATCAGATCATCACGTGTGCTCCTCTTGTCGGAGAGAAAGTGAGGTCGACATGTTCGCTTCATTCTACAGATTAACGATCCTCCAGTCGCCACTTCTTTGGACTTAACACTCATCTTTCGCTCATACTCGCCTTGTAGATACTTCACTTTCACAAATTAAGTATTCCACTTGTCTAGAGCGACACCCAAATGAGCCATCAACCCTAATATTTGAGTTACCTATATATATAAAAAAAATCACCACAAATATTACACAAAGAAGGAGGAAAAGAAGAAAAGGAGAAGGAAGAAAAGACAATATACTAATTCATCCGCTCGTTGATGTTCAGTGCATACGTATTTTAACACCTCTTCAGGAATCTGCGGCTTCGAGAAATGAACTCCCCCATTATGAGTTGAAACAACTAAACTCTCAGAGGCCAAATGGGGGCAAACATCTTCTCCAGAGATGTCGGCGTAGACACTTGACATGTCTTCTTTTTCTTTAAAGAAGAAACATTGCTACCACCGTGGTTTCGTAACAGGATTCCAGAAAGAACTTCATGAATTCGAGGAGACTTGTCATCACCTTTACCCGATCTCTTCAATGGAAGAGCATGAGATCACCCTGCATGGATGTAAAGACCAATCTTGAACATTCTATCTTCAATAATGTATTTGCTAATGTAACGTAACTCATATTGTAAGCTCTCTACATCAGGAATATTAAGAGTTGTTAAGATTTCATTCTCTTCAATCATCATTGGATCCGGAAGGTCATTCAATCTTCCCCATCTCTCAGGGAGGCCCCACTCATTTTTCACAAAAAGAATCCATTAGACCAATTTCTAGATGGATCCCGTGCTGAAAATTATATCCAATTCTTTATAGCCCGATAAGAAACACTTCCCTGAGCATCACATGTGAATTTGCACATTCGGCATAAATATTTGATGTTCAAAGTAACACCACGCTCTCTAAACAAGACAGTCAAACCAACGATAATCACTAGAGCTGGAAATAAAAATTGTGAGAAAGCTACGCCACATATTTTAAAGATCTTAATCAACTCAGGAGCCAAAGGGAATCACAGTCCTGCACAATGAATCATCTTGAAAAATAGTAAAGTATCCTGGCGAAGGTGAATGGGCTCAGTCAGACTTTTTGGTAACAATTGCCACCAACTCGTTAAAGAAGTAAAATTTCTTGTGAAGCACCATTAAATTATCTGATGTAATAGTGGATAGTATATCGTCTGTAGCTGTCATGCTATAGATTTTCTTCTGGCCATAACTCTGTGAAAATACATAATAAATAAACAAAGAGAGAGAGAGAGAGAGAGAGAGAGAGAGAGAGAGAGAGAGAGAGAGAGAGAGAGAGAAATGACAAAAAATTGAGAATTTTGGTGAAGCAACTCACTCACCCCAATACTTGGGAATATCCTTTCCCGATTCTGTCGCTCATGGACAGCTTGGGATAAAATTTTTCACTGACGATCTGGCAAAAAGAATGCACATACATTGGAGATCGAAAAAAAAGAAAAAAAAGGAGAGAAGTTATTCCCCTCTAATGATGCTCTGAAATTACCCGCCAAACTTTCTAAGTCGTTTGAACGATGGTTCCTAACTAACGCTTCCCCTCCATCTTGGCGGTTATCAACTATTGAACCATCCATTGAACTTGCAAGAGATCCAATTTCCTACAAGAAAAAGTAGGAACTACGAGCCTTGATCACCTCCAAACCTGGTCGGTCCGATGAGACCGGGTGACGCCTCTTTTGAGGGAAAACAGGAATAACGACGTATACCACAGGCCTTGATCGCCTCCAAACCCAGTCGGTCCGACGAGGCCGGTTGACACCTCTTTGAACCGAACAACAATGTATCGCGCTTCATCATCTCCAAACTTCGGTCTGATGAGGTTGACGCCTCTTTCGAGGAAAATCGAACAACGACGTATACCACGGGCCTTGATCGCCTCCAAACCCGGTCGGTCCGACGAGGCCGGTTGACTCCTCTTTCGAGGAAAAATCGGAACAACGACGTATACCACGGGCCTTGATCGCCTCCAAACCCAGTCGATCCGACGAGGCCAGTTGACACCTCTTTTGAGGGAAAATTGGAATAACGACATATACCGCGGGCCTTGATCGCCTCCAAACGACCTCCTCTTAAGAAGAAGAGGGACACCCCAGCATATGAGGAGTGTGTCTTCTGTCTTAGCCCTAGGAGGGTTTTTATAGATCTCTTATAAGGGCAATGAAGTAAAAAATTCGAAAGAAAATCACAAAAACCTATAAAAAAATGCTGAAAATTGCTAAAAATGGACAAAAACGGATGAAAATACCCTCATCGACGCGGCGTCCTTCACAGGCGCCTGCCCGTGCTCACCCGGCGACTGCGTATCTTTGCCTTCGCCCTGCGGAACCCACCATCACGGCGCATGCGTAAGCACTGATGTCGCAAATTCTCTCTGATATAGAAAGTCGTTATCCACTTGTAGATAAGGTGGCTCTGGCTTTTGTTTTCTCAGCGCAAAAATTACGTCCGTACTTTCAAGCTCATACTATCAGCATTTACACTCATTTACCATTAAGGGCCATCCTATAGAAACCAGAAGCATCTGGGAGGTTTATTAAATGGTCTGTAGAATTGGGAGAATTTGATATAAATTTTTTAATCGCTGTATAAAGTCTCAAGTGCACACTTTATAATGGAAATCTTGCCACTCAGAGGAGCTATCTGCCTTTCGTCTCCTTAATGGACCCTCTATGTTGATAGAGCTTGAGAAATCTGGAATCTTACTTATTTCCCCCCAGCAGAATACTTAGAGTATGGACTTCGCCTAAAATTTCCTACAACTAATAATATGGCTGAATATGAGGCTATCATCACAGGGTTGAGACTCGCCATTGATTGTAAAGCTCAAGACTTAGTAATCCACACTGAGTCTTAGCTTGTCACCTCCCAAGTTGAGAGAAACTTTAATACTCATACTTCTCAGCTAGCACAATATCTCCACTTGGTAAAGTCTCTTCTTGCCCATTTCAAGACACATCAAATCATTCACATACTGCGAGAGAAGAATACAGTGCTCTCCTTGCTTACATTCATATCGGAGATCTATTTAAGAGAAAGCATGTTGAAGAAATATATTTTCCCCATCCGTGGTCATGGGTAATACAAGCAATTAATGAGATAAAGGAACATTCGTGGATGGACCCCATCTTGTCTTTTCTACAAGAAGGAATCCTTCCTGAAGACCTAACTTCTGCAACTCGTCTCCGAATATAAGCTTCAAACTTTACTATTATCGAAGGTGAACTATACAAACAAGCTTTCTCTAGACCGTACCTCAAATGCCTCACACCTTCAGAGGCCGATTACGCATTAAGAGAGGTTCACTCAGGGATATGTAGAGAACACCTAGGAGGAAGGGCATTAGCCCTTAAAATTATAAGGCAAGGGTTCTATTGGCCTACGATGAAACAAGATACCTTGGAGTTCACAAAAAATGTGCGAGTTGTCAGTTGCACTCTAACCTCTCTCGTATGCCGCATACAGAGCTCTCATCCCTTCAAAGCCCGTGGTCTTTTGCTCAGTGGGGAATTGATATCATGGGACCTTTTTCGATAGTGTCAGGGCAATGAAAGTTTATCATTTTAGCCGTCGACTACATCACTAAATGGGTGAAAGCCGAACCACTCACTAAAATCACGGAGATAAATGCTAAAAAATTTATTTGGAAACACATAGTATGTCAATTCGGTCTTCTTGCAAAGATCATCACTGACAATGGAACCTAATTTACTAGAAAAATATTTACGCCCTTTTGCAAAGTTCTTCACATTCAGCTGCTGCATATGGCTGTAGCACATCTTCAAACTAATGGACAGACTAAAGCTACCAACAGGACTATACTTAAAGAACTAAAAACACGTCTTGAGAAGGCTGAGGGGCCAATGGGTTGATGAGCTTTCTAATGTTCTTTGGGCTTACCGCACTACATCGTGCACCCTGACTGGTGAGACATCATATAACTTGTGTTTCGGCACAGAAGCTATTATACCAGTAGATATTGGGGTTTCAAGTTCAAGAGTTCAATTATTCGATCATGATGGTAATGAAGAAAAACTCCGATAGCACCTGGACCTACTCCCTAAAACTCGTGACATGACCCTACTTCGGACTGTTTCCTATCACCAAAGGGTAGCTCGTCACTTCAACAGAAGAGTAAAATCTCGTCCCATATTTGTCGGTGACTTGGTCTTGTGAAGTCTCGAAGTTGCAGGCAAAGGCCCTTAATGCAATAAACTCTCACCTCTTTGGGATGACCCATATGTGGTTATAGCTATGGTAAAGCCAGGAACATTTAAGCTCAAGGATCCAGAGAGAAAAACTTTAGCTCAAACTTGGAACACTAAGAATCTCTGAAAATATTATCAGTAATACCTACTGCATAATTATTGCTCGTTTATAATTTCCTCTTCATGTAGCCGACCCCACTTAGTGGAATAAAAACTTGTTGTTGTTGTTATTGTTGTTGTTGTTGTTGTTGTTATTATTTCCTCTTGAAACTCATATCCGTGTTAAAAACATCTTGAGATTGTATCACCGAACTTATCAGAGTAATGAGTTTATAGCTTTTTCTTTCAAGCTTGTTGCATATGAACAGCTCCTTCAATTAATCCATCCACTTGAAAAATGTGCAACTCACATTGTATCTCAGTTGGGGCATGATCAATCCCACGGGGACTTGATCGAACCTCTTCCATACAGGTAAGAAGTCAAGTAACGCTTTGGATAATACCTAGGATAGGTCAAAAGGTTCTTGGTGGACATCCCACGGTCTCTTTCATACAGGTAAGATGTCAAATAATGTTTTGACTAATGCCTAGGATAAGCCAAAAGATCGTCGGTGGACTTCCCACGGCCTCATCCGTGCAGGTTAGCGTCGTCGAATAATATTCCGACCAATCTCCCTAGATAAGTAAAAATAGAACATGAGTATATCACCTAAAAATAAAAATTTTCATTGACAGCACCAACATGATGACATAGGAAATAATTAATATTCTAATAAAGTGATGCTACATGATATCAACATCCTCCTCACCACTAGATGCTCCCTTGAACTCACTCGATTCCTTCATCTCCTCAATCTAGCAAGGGTCTTGATGCTTGTGGGAGATAGATCCTCAATACTAGCTCGGTTTTGATGTACTAAGTAGATTCCTTTCTGGAACCTCTGGATGAAGCCCTCCTCTAAACATTGGTGCTCCAAGTCCTTCACTTCAACATCAAGAATATGATTACGAGCCTAGATATGGTCTAATGTTGCAAGTCAGGAGTTCTTAAAGTCTTCCATTGCCTTCAAAGAAATTTCATTTGCTTCGACATTATAAGCTCCTTCGAAAGACGATCTTGTAATGCCTTCTTCTCCGTCAAGAGCTTTCTTCTCCACAAGTGCCTTGAGTTATTTCTCTTCTCCGAGTCGCCTCACCTCAATTAGCACATCATTTGCGCCCACCTCCCAAGGAGAGAAAGTGAAGTCATAAATCGCTCCACACTGTTAGATCCTCCAGTCTCCACTTCTTTGGATTTAACACTCATCTTTCGCTCATACTCATCTTGTAGATACTTCACCTTCACAAATTCAGTATTTCACTCATCTAGAGCGACACCCAAATAAGCCATCAACCCTAATGTTTGAGTTACCTATATATATAAAATAAAATCACCACAAATATTACACAAAGAAGGAGGAAAAGAAGAAAAGGAGGAGGAAGAAAAGACAATGTGCTAATTCATTCGCTCGTTGACGTCCAGTGCATATGTGTTTTAACACCTCTTCAAAAATCTGTGGCTTCGAGAAATGAACTCCCCTATTATGAGTTGAAACAACTAAACTCTCAGAGGCCAACTAATGGGGATGATGCTAGAATACTGCCGAAATGCTGTTGTAATTTTGGACTTAAAACAAAAAAAGGGGTTTGAATGTGTATATATTGCATTGTATTGGTTTCTCTTATGCAGGTGATTGAAGGTCTCGTTATGCTCATCAGGGCATAAGGAGATTGAAATTCGGCCGAGGCGCCTCAAAACGCCAACCGTCACGCTCATCAGGGCATGATGGGCAGGCCAAAATAGTTATGATGTAGCCTCCTATGTGAGAATGATGTCAGAATACTGTCGAAATATTGTCAAAATTTTATCAAATTTTGAATTAAAAAAAGAAATCAATATATATATATATATATATATATATATATATATATATATATATATATATATATATATATATATATATATATATATATATATATATATATATATATATATGTTGTCTCTTTAAGGTCACACGCTCATTAGGCGTGACAATATTGAAATTGGCTATGGTGTGAAGATTCCACTCATCCATTAGTGAGCAATAAGCCAAAAATACTCGCATCTATGCGGGATGATGTCGAGGCTAGAACTAAAATTCGGAACTTAAACAAATTCAAACTGAAATCGTCTAAGCTTAAATTAAATAAGAAAATACACGATAAATGTTAAAACGAACATCAATCCAAAAAAAAAGAGAAAAAACATTTACAAAACTCTTTTAAGCAAGTTGAAAGCCTTTCTGAAGTGCGAACTAAAATCCTTCCCCCTCTTTCTCAAGTACTCTAAACTCAAGCAAGTGTTCTCTCTTAGCCTTATTTAGAGGGATTTGAAGAAGTAATGAGGAACCCATTCTTATTTAAAGTAACTTCTTAATAAAGTGAGTTTTCTTTTCTTGTAAACTCTTCAAAATTAAATAAGCTTAATTGAAACTTGGGGAGGCTAATATTAAACTCATAAGCTTTAATTGTAATTCTCTATGACTTAAGTTGAAGTGGTGAAATGAGTTCTCTTTTCTCCAAAACTCCTCAAAATTAAATAAGCTTCAATTGAAACTTGGGGAGGCAAATACCAAACTCATAAGAGACTTACAATAAATTTGAAGTCCACTTACTAAGTAAATATGGGATTTGATGTGGAGTTAAGGATAAGTTCATGTTGAATTTGAACTTTTATGTGAACAAAATTTCTCTTTGGAAATTTAAAGTGTTAAATTCATGAACAAGTAATCAATATAAATAATACACTTGAATAATCACATTTGATGTCAAAGAAAATAAGGATCTCAATTGAATATCAAAGGACAAATGATTGGTGGTAAATCTAAATGTCCAATTTCAAATTGAAAACAAAGGTGTGCAAGTAATTCGATAACTTTCTTATAAGCATAAATTTAATCTCATGCCAGTAAGGACATGACTCGTGTCCTCCACTATGCTTGACTCAGCTAGATGATGCACAGATCATTGTCCTCTGGCTTGGCTAGTTAGACTCCATTATATTATGATTTTGACCGTATCAGTATGCTCCAATGGCTCGCTTTGAGTTGTGAATCATACTGGTATACTTGATAGAAAACCGCCTCTGTCAAATAGACTTAAGATTATCTTCTTAGACAAACACCATCTTAGGTCTATAAGGATTTCTTGGACAATGCAACCCATGTGTTGCTGATAAGAATCCTTTTCAGTCACTAATTCACCATCCGACTAAGTAGACTGTGAATAATGCCGGATGATGGAATTATGAGATCTAGATCTGGCACACCATCATTCCCCTAACCATCCAGTTTAAGCTGAAATGGTGAATTTCATAATCTTAAATTTTAAAACTCTATATGTTGCTACTATACGCTATGCATTTAGCGATCTAATGAATAGCCTTAATTGAAAGTTCTCTCTCACTTATTGAGAGAGATAATTAACTATAGGGGCTTGTGCCTATAGAAAACCTAGAACCAAATCTAAAGTCCTCACAAAATGAGGGCAAAATCTCTGGGTAGTGTCTTATCTACTATTCCATCTGCCTTCTGAAAATTACACCGACATTTTAAAACACTTTCAATTCAATATTTGTCGAGAGCTCGTTGGCGAATTTTCGGGGCCCACACAAATATACACATGCATATATACATCTATATGTATAAAATATGAATATATATATATATATATATATATATATATATATGTCTTTGGAGATTCTTTATTACGCTTGGTTTTGCACTGTTTTTTTAGAGTGTCGTGTAGTTTGGTGCTTGTTATTATGAGATTTAAATAGATAAAGAAAATAAAGAATTTATGGAATCCTGTCTTGTCTTGTATAGTCTCTTCTTTGATTAGTGGAAAATCCATCACTCTTTGTGGGGTAAGCATGGACTTGTTGAAATTCACATAAATCTTTTTTATGAATATATTTTCTTTATTTTAATTGTGGTTACATCCTCAATTTTAATGACGCAAATCATGTCTTTGGCATCTTTTGTTACATTAAATTAGAGTGTTGTTGTGAGATCAAGGACCATGATGTATGACATTAAGAAATTTGATGGTTCAAATAATTTTAGCCTTTGAAGAGCAAAGATGCTTGGAGCTTGAGTCCACTAGGGCCTTGCTAACATGCTTGAAACTAGGAGTGAAAAAGACAAGATAAAGATGGATGAAAACTCTCTCTTCTTAGTCCACAGTGATCTTACTTTTTTCCTTCACTTTAGCGCATGTGTTTCAGATTCTCCCACCACAAAGAACTGCTCTTCTTAAGTTTGATAGTCACCAACTTTACTCTTCTATCTTGGAGAATATTCTTCTTCACAAAGATCCACTTCACATTTTGAAGCCATTCAATGAATTCATCTAGATTCTTGTGACCTTCAGGGAAGGGTTGCTCCATACAATTGATTTAACAGGTCATCTAGTCGTGGGATGGGAAATTGATACTTGATGGTTATCTTATTCATTTCTTTATTGTCAATACGCATATGCCATAATTCATTCTTAGGCATAATCAAGGCTGGTGCTGCACATGGACTAGCACTTTCACACACTAAACCTCTAAACATCATGTCTTCAATATACTCCTGTAACTCTTGATTGTCAGCGAGTCTCTTCCAATAAGTAGGTAGATTGGGAAACATGGATCCTGGGATGAGATTTATAATATGCCGGATCTCTCTCTGGGAAGGTAACTTGGCTGATAAACTATCAATTAGAACATCTTAAAACTCTTTCAATAGGGGTTGCACACATGTGGTATTGACTTCCCATATATTATTCCCCTTTAACTTCATTAATGTCAATCTCATTGGAACTTTTTTAATGGCATGTAGAGAAGTAGCTTGTGATACTATGACCTCCACCTTTAGCTGGTCTCTCATCTCTGCTATGTAGCTAGATGATACGACTGGAAGGGGGAAAATAACATCTAGGTTGCAGGAATAACAACTAGTCGCAGATTGACGGCAGGGTGATGGCTGGAAAGTTACAGGGAATGACTTTCAAGGATAGAAATTTGATTCACTACCTTTTATCAATTAAGATGTAGCTATCACTATTTGTTGAATAAGAGATTATATTCCTCCAATTAGGAAAAAATAGAGAAAATGGTTCTCTAGGTTTCAAAACAACAAAACTCAAGCAAAAGTACCCTAATGCAAGTCTTAAGCACTTATTTATATTATTAGCAGCTAACTCAAACCCTAATCATAAAATGAATAAACCAAAATAGATAAACCATCACCCTTACGGTGGCCAAGTATGAACCTAGGGGTGTCAATTGTTTATGTCGGTCGAGTCAACAACATCACTTGACCAAAAATATTCAACCCGACTCGACCCGAATTTAAAAATGAGTTCAAATTTTTAACTTGAACCTGACTTGACCCGAACCCTGAGTAACCCAAACCCGACTCGAATATTGATCGGGTTCAAATTTGTCACCCGAAACCGACTCAAACCCGACTCGAATATTAAACTTCTAAAAAAACAACATGACTGAACCCTAACCCACTCATATAAGCTTAATAATGACAAAAATAAATAATTTATTTAACCAAATAGAGAAAAAATTTAACATTAAATATTATTACTCAATTTTATGATATCCTATAATTTTTTTATGAGATAGTTCTAAATTTTAATAAGATTTTATAATGGCATATAACTTATTAGTTATTATGAACCAAAAATAAAATTAACATAAATAATACATCACAATCTCTCTTGAGTCTTTAGTCTTGACATTATAAATAATTAACATTACAAATAATTAAAATAAAATAATAACATTTAATTAATCAAAATTACATCCACAAAACTAATACACCCTAAGCAACAACATTTAAAAAAAAAAACTTCTTCACCGAGCAGCTTCCAATGGGCACCGACAGAAAAAGAGTAAACTCCATCTGCAAGGATGTAGAAGGATAAAAATTAGCACATTTAAAGTAATACAAACAAAGTGAAGGATAAAAGCATCATAAATAGAGAAAATTAGATAGAGTATGGAGAGAAGGCTTAAGCTCAATCACACCAAAATGGGGCAGATGCAAATATGAGCATCCAAACTTCATCTGAAGGGTTACATCACAAGAGCTACTACCAGCCAAAGAGGAGTGAAATCATCACAACCATCATTGCCTACAAACCTATGGAAAGATAGTAGTCATTTATTGAAAGTCCTATGAGCCTTAGTACCTGCAAACCTAATCAAAGCCATATATTATATAGGGGATAACAAAGAGCAGAATGTGAAAGGGATTATCCCATACAGGATAATTATCACCAACATATTCACCATATCATGAGAGTCCTTATCTATATGATAATGAAGCATCTTGGGACAAATAAGCCAGCAGGGAAATCGACCACAAGTAGACAATAAGCTCACTGAAATCTTGCTAAGCATATCAATAGCATGTAAATAACACCATCCCAATTCATATAAAGCTTACAAAGGAAAAAAAATACAAAATTGTCCGTGAATACCAACCAGAAAACAACCCATAAAAATGGGATAACCAATCAGATAAAGAATGCAGATGCCATATGTTAACAACCACATATTTAATAGCATAATCACAACAGGATCTGCACAAGTCTAACAGACACAAGATGAAAATGCAATAGATAGATAGGCCACAAGCGCGGTGATAAGTCATCGCACCACAAACAACACAAAAAAAAAAACAAGAGAAACAACCCCAGGCGACTTGGGCCGAAAAAACACCCAACAGAATAAATAAGGCAGATGATAACAACCATGTGGTTAATAGCATAATCACCTGCACAAGTCTAACAGAACCAAGCTAGAAATGCAACAAAAATAGATAGATAAATTTGTGCTAAGTATGCGAATGCAGAATTCTTCAAATTGTCAAGCACAAAAATGTTGAAGAATCAGTAAAGGTTTAGCCAGCAGAAAAAGATAGACATTACTGCAAAAAAGCTAAATAATCAACAAGGCAACAAATGTTAAAAGAAGCACAATCATCATAGAAAGGCAACAACAACACCTAACTATGTATAATTGTGCTAGAATTATTACAGTCATCCATTAAATTCTTGCATGAAAATTAAAAAAAATACTCAAAGAGATTAGTTAATTAAGTTAATTGTTAATTGAGATATCACCATCATCCTTATCACTTTGATTAGAAGTGTACTTTATAACATCTCCTGTGACTTCATCAAGATCAAAATCATTTAAATCTACAATAAAGAAAGACTTCAATTATACAAATTAGAGATACATAAGTGATTTAAATAAAAATTTATTAAATTTATTAAAAGAAAGACTTCAAACCTGTATCTTTATATAACCAATCCTTTGTGCATACCAATGCTTCCACAATATCATGTTTTAGTGCACTCCGATACTGATCAAGAATCCTCCCGCTATTACTAAATGCACTTCCAGATGCAACGATAGAAATTGGTATACACAAAATATCATGAGCCATTGCAGCAACTTCAGGAAACCTATATTGGTTGCCCCTCCAATAATGCAATATGTCTAAATCCATTTTTCTATCAATTAAATTCATCTAGTATAGTCAAATTTTCTCAACATACTATCTTCCTCATCAAAAGAATCAAAATCCTTAGCAAAATAAAAGTATAATATAAAATGTCAACTAAATAAGCAAAAAAATTGACTAAAATAAAGTAAGTGTACTTGCAAAAATTGTGATTTTGAAATTGTTAAAGTTAATGCTCTTGAATTATCAAAGTGCGATGTTCTAGTGATTTTTGAAGTTTGTAATGATGAACCTTGCATCCTTGATTTTGAATAATTTCTAAACAATGAAAATAACTTCTCCCTCACATTTTCAACTTCTCTAACCCAATCACCTCCATAAAGTCTTTTATAACACCATTCAACAAAATTAAATTTGTATCTTGGATCAAAGATAACAGCTACTACAAGTATTAAATAAAAACCAGACCAGTATTTCTCAAAATTTGAAAGCATATTTAAAGCCATCCTTCTGATGTAGTCATTATCACTTGAACTTTCATGCTTTAATGCTGCATATGCTGTTAAAACAACTGGAAAATAGAGATTTGTTGTAGGATATCTTATGCTAGAAAATACACATGTAATTTCATATAAAGGTGCTGCATATGCTGATATTTTTTTCTCATTCAATTGTTGATGGACAACTTTTGTAGTTCGAGTCACCCAATTCTAGATGCAAAAAAAGTACGCCTATAATAGATAGAACTATCAAGCATAATAAAAGTTAAATTCCACCTAGTAGGAACATCTTGCCTTAATCCCTTCTTTTAATCAATAAAACTTTGTTTAGCACATTCCAAAAATCTTTATTTTCTTGCTTGAGAACTTTTCACATATTTAATTCTTTCACGAACCTTTGATATTGAGCTATCAATGTCTTTTAAACCTTCTTGAACAATCAAATTTATGATATGTGCACAACATCGTATGTGAAAGAATTCCCCATTGCAAAGTAGGCCACCTCAAATTTAAATGATTTTCATGAATTCAATAGATACATTATTAGTGAAGCATTATCTAAAGTAAATCGAAAATTTTTTTCAATCTCATCAGTAAAAGTTTGAATTACTTCAAACAATGCAAGACCGTCATGCGGAGGTGCCATAAAACTGAAATTTAACTTTTTTTTTTTTTTGCAACTTCCAAGTATTATTAATGAAATGTGCTATTAAACAAATAAATCCATCAGTATTGATGGAAGTCCATAAATATGACGTCAAGCAAACTCGACTAGTGATACTTTGTAGCATTGTTCGGATTTGGCCCTTCTATTTCATGAACATCTTTTGCAATCTTTTCTAATAGTATTTCTTGAAACAAGTTGCAAATCTCGATGCAAATAATGTAAAAGTGCTCTAAAACCAGACCATTCAATGCATTGAAAAGGTAAATCATGCATAATAATGCAAGCGGTAAGCAAGTCACGAAACTCTTGTTGGTTGAACTTAGCATTGCATATGGAAATAGATGAAGAAGTATTACTTTGCAAAATAAGTTGACATATATCATGTGTATCCCTTTTTTTTGCAAGTTTGTAAGTGATGTTTCAAATTGCCTGTGCCAAATTTGCTATCACATATGTAGGTTGCACCACACTTTTTACATTTGCATCTTTGTTTCCCATCATTTTCAATAGGTAGTAAATCAAAATATCCCCAAACAAATGATAACATTCTTCTCTTCTTCCTAGCAAGTCTATTGCTTCTCTCTTCATCAATTGTTTAAATTTCATTCTCACCAATATCTCCATAAAAAAAAAAACTTTATTTTCTTGAGCATTACTAATAGTATTGGAATCCTCCATCTAAATTAAAAAATTGATGATAAGAAATTTATAAATAATATATTATACATGTATTACACATTTACACCCTAATCAGTAAATAGCTAAATGATACATAGTAAGCCCTCAATTCCCCATACAATATTCATCTCAACTTCTCAAGGCACCACTACAACAACATTTAAATGAGTAGATAAAAAAATGATACCAGAAACAAATTTCCATACAATATTGAATATTCATCTCAAGTCTTAACTTCTCAATACAAGAATAAACAAATAACCGAACAAACAAATTTTCCATACAATATTCATCTCAACTTCATCGCATATGTTAAACACTAACAACATGTCCATTCATATGTGCAATATAAACAAATAACTGGATAAACAATCACCGATTATGCATGACAGAGAACAACTGAAACAGCATGGCCATCGACTCATTCATACAATACAAAGAAACGATCACCAAACACGAATGACAGAGAAGGATTGATTTAGATCTAGCATGGCTCTCTAAAGATAAAGGAATGAAGGATTACCTCTGAAATGAGAGAAAGATTGGAAAGAAGAAGGGTGAGAGTCGAGAGAAAGAAGATGTCGAGATGGCGCCGGAGGGATTCTTTGGCCTTAGCAGTTCAGAGGCCACACCGTCAAAGCCACGATCAATCGAGAAGAGGTAGAGCGGTCGAACCGCATAAAGGAAAGTCGACTCAGTATGAGAGAGAAGAAAGCTTGCGCTGCTTTCCCTTTCTTTTGACTAAAGAGTAAAGGGTAAAGCCTATAGGTTTTGACGATCCGCCATCGAAATGATCGGATGGTTTAGCTTGCTCTTTGCGGCGGACGCTGACGCGAAGCGGAAGCCGTGGAATCACGGACTGACCGAGTTATTGGTCAATTGGTCAATTTTCGGGTTTTTTTTGGGTCAACCCAAAGCCGACCCAAATTATTGTCATATATTGATACTAACCCGACTCGAAAATCTATTTTATTTGACCTGATTTTTTAGTCGGGTTTTATGAGTTGTCGAGTCGGGTCAATTTTGACACCCTATGAACCTATTGGGCAGACCCTTGGCGCTTTGCTATTGCAGGCCCACTAGCTTCCAGAGGACACTTCATGTCATTCTTCTCAAGCTAGAGGAGCTTCGCCTTCATCACCAAAAGTGCCTAGGTCTTTATAGTACGATTAAGTCAACAATGTTGAATGTAGCAGAAATATTATAATCATTAGGAAAATCAATCTTGTATATATTATCGTTGATCCTCTTCATGATTCTGAATAGACCATCAGCTATACGTTGGAGCTTTCTGCGCCTGAGTCTTGATTATTTGACATGCTTTGTGCTACCTTATATGTCTCTCCACATTCCTGAAATTCTAAAAGAAAATTTTTTCTTTCATGAGTTTATTGCTACTCTGTCTCTTTGACCTTGTAGTCAACAATTGAAAGTAGCCCTCTTTGCTTCAGCATGAGATTTTGTATTATGTATTGAATTCGTGATTGGCATTGATGATTGCATGATTGCATCTCAAGTTTATGTTTGTGGATCATGTGTTGTTATTGCATTTTGGGAAGTAAGAGTTCAAGGCAACGTAAGGAGAAACAATCATTTTACTTTGATATGGATGTATATTTTGAGCTAAAGACCTTGTCATTTTCTGAATCAGCTTCTACTTTGATCTTACATAACAGCTCACACTGACATGTTCAACAGCTTAGGACAACAATTGAGAAAAGTACTGCTGTGTTTGACAAAGAGAAAGCACAAGAACGGTTATCTAAGCTTTCTGGAGGTGTTGCTGTTATTAAGGTAAGTAATATTTTTTAAACATTTTCATTTGAACCATAAGTGATCACCATGCGTGTTTGTTTGCAGGTTGGTGGAGCCAGTGAGACTGAAGTTCGTGAGAAAAAGGATCGGGTTACAGATACTCTGAATGCAGCAAAAGCAGCTGTGGAAGAGGGTATTGTTCCGGGTGAGTTTTTTATTATTATTATTTTAAATTTGGTGTTGGTAGTCGGATTTTGTTGCTTCATTCTTAAATATTACTTTTTTTAGGCGGCGGTGTTTCTCTTTTGGGCTACAAGGAGTTAGAAAGAATCCCAACCAAGAACACTGACGAGAAAATTGGAGTTCAAATCATTCAGAAAGCCTTAAAGGTTAATCTCGTGATTTGTAAATGTTAAAGCTACCAAAATTTTCCAAACTAACAATATGTTTTCTTGCAGGCTCCTGCTTATACAATTGCTGCAAACGCAGCTGTTAATAACCGAACCAAGGTCTTAAAATGCCTTTGTTAGCAACCTGTTTTTCAGATTCACTGCTATGGAGATTTATTTCCTGTGATTTCTAATGTGTTGATTTAGAACTTTTTTGTGTTGACAGGTGAGTATGTTGACATGGTGAAGGCTGGAATTATTGATCCTCTTAAAGTCAGGACTGCGCTAGTAGATGCCGTGAGGTAAATTTCATATTTTTCTGCATAAGTACTATTAACAGGTGATTATGTTGGATTTTAGTGTCTCGGTTCTACTTACAGCCACTGAAGTAGTAGTGGTAGATCTAGAGGGGAAAACTAACCCTGCAGCTAGTCAGAATGCCACAAATGGATGACATGGATTTATGATGAGACTGAGGAACATAGATATGTGAAACGTTAAAACAAGCAGCGGAATAATTTCTTTTGCCAAAGAGCAAATGTAATAGGAAATTTTTTTGGAACACAGTTGCGGCTGATTCTCCTTTTACATTTTGGTTCATTATTTAGAAACCATTCTGCAAATGCTAGGTGAGTTCAGAGAATGATTGTACTGAAGATATATTTTTAAAATGATTATTTTTAAAATGTCTTTTATCAACAGGAATCAGGTTACCTTAATTGGTTTCATTCAAATTTGCAATTACTGAATTTATGATCTTTTAGATTGCTGTATCGTAACTTCAGTAAGATTAGAGAAATATAAATGATTTAGGTAGCACGAAAATGATTTGTGAGTTTGCATTCCATGATCTTTCTATTGTTGTGAAATTTATTGTAGCTGAGCATGTATAAGAGTAATCTTTGCTTTTGAGGAATTTTGTAGAGGAGGCTGGAGTTATATTTGGGGTTGTTTGTGCTGTTGGTCGTGTCGTGATTGCTATTGGGGTTGTTGCAGATGTTATGGCTACTGTTATTTTTGTTGTTATAGTTGCTGATTTTACTTCCTATAAGCCTCTAATGGCTTGCGATGAGCTATCAAGTTGATCCTTATGTTTGATAACTATATTCCTATTTCTCATATGTTTTCTAATAACCATCACCATCTAATTATTTTCCCACAGTTAGTTCTGAACCTTAGATTAAAAGTTCAACAATTTGTATTTATTCATTAGACCAGTAGAAAGGCCTCTTTTTAATTTTTTTGGCCTTTTATTTACTTATTTTTTTATTGCGTTTTTTTGTTGTCTAACTATTCTTCTTCTGTGTATTGTGCTTATTTCTTTCTTCAATGTCTATCACTTTAGCATCAAATGATATGAGAAATAAGGAATAATACTAAAAAAGCCATAAATGACAACCATCAATCACATTGGAATCATTAATATTGCCATCCACACGAACTATTTTGTACCTGTTGACAAATAAAACATACTCATAACTAAATTTATTCACTTAAGCATACACACATGCATGTCTCTAAAGTTTAGATGATCCAATGTGGGAAGACCAAGGATCACACTTAAGATTTTGCTTTGAACCCACGATCCCCTTGGCCTCACATATGCAGCATGGGATGGAGCTTATCGTTTAAGCCCAAAGGTATCTATGTCATCTTCTTCCCCTTCCTCAACTTCCACTGAACTCTGCACTAATGATATTTTTGCAAGAGATTCATTACTGAAGAGATCCCACACCCTCTTTCCTCCTCAAAGCCATCGTCTTGTGCATCTCCATTTGTTCATACTTTAAAACCTCTTCCATTCTTATTCCTCCCAATCCTTCTTATCCATATTCATGCATCTGTGATCGTGCTTTTTTCATTTATTTAAGCACTAATCATAAAACTTCAAAGGGAAGAAATATATTTAAATCAAAAGGTGTAAGGAATCACATCATCCAAAGAATGTATCCACCAAGCTATCTTCATGAACATATCTTGGAGGGATGATAGACAGAGTCTTGAGGTTTCATGAAAAGCGATTTAGATATCTCAAGTATTGAAGATGTTCCTCTCATCTTCTCGATCCACATACATTCTGTATTTCGATAAACGATCACGAGAAGAGAAGATGGGATTAGAGATTGAGGTAACTTTTAATAGGAGAACAATAAAAATCTATATTTTGTTTTGTTCTTAGCAATTTCATACATTGCACTCAGTGCAACCATTGTGGTATCAGATGACTCAATTATTGCCTCCAGATCAAGCAATGATCGCTCTTCTGCATATGCTTTCTTGACAGCAAAAATCCAAATAGCAGCTAATTTCTTGTAGTACTCATTATTATGCCAAGTAAAATATGTGAGTACTGAATGAGTGATTAGTTAAAGGCAAACCTCTCGCGATCGTTCTCTTTGCTTTCGTCAATCAGCTTCGTTAGCTCTTTTTTAGATCGTCTGATTTTCATTTCCATGCTCTTAGGAATCCTCAAATATGGAAAGAAATCCCTCAGTCAACCTCAAGAACTCCGGTGGATCAAAAACTAGATCAAGCATCTCTTTCTTTACTCACCCCAAGTTCTTTCACATAAATAGAGTCCACATCCTTGCCTAAACTCTGAAAAACAACAGTGTTCAGCTTGTTTTATAAGATTTAATAGGTCTTGAGTTATATGATGGGGTTTTTTTTCATACAGTCACTCAATTCTTATATATTTATAGATCAATCACCTTCAACCTCAATTTTTTTCTTCAAATTGACATTCATATAGAAGCTCAACCCATATTTTTCATCTTTGTAAAATTTTCAATGATTTGATAGTACATGGAAATACAATTCAAAAAAATTGTAAATACATATGAAGTTGTTGATTTGTAAAATCTCTTATAAGATTTGAATAGGATGAGATTTACTTGTTTTAGGGCCAATTGGCTCAAATTGAAATGGTTCTCAGTTCAACCAAACTACAATCTTGCCATTGATCTTACTTCAAACCACAACATTCTCTATCATAGCATCCCGTGATGATTTCTCTTCGATATAGATAATAGAAAGAGCTATTTCAGTAAGTTTTAAATCTCAAAATGGTCTCCCGGCTATTTTCAAGTGACCAATTTAGTTATAGAGTATCACGTTTCTTCAATTTAACCCTTAACTATACAAAATTGATCCAAAATGGTTCCTCGAGGTTAGGATCCAATTTTGTGTAGTTGAGGGACAGTGAGATCAATTTTGTGTCATTATTTACATGAGGGATCATTTTGGATCAATCTTATACATCAAAGATTAAATTGATCATATGCAAATAGTCGGAGACTATAATTTTATATGGAAGAAGTAAATAAAAGGGATTAGATTCTTTAAATATTTGATTAAAACGGGCATTTGCTCCCAAGACACCTGAAAGAATGTATTTCTTGGCCATTTTATGGTATTCTCCATAGTCACATGTGGCTACAATTGCTATTTAGTGATAGTTGACAGCATTTGAAAACTTCTGGTTGATATGGATGAGAATTTGGTGACTAGAGCCTGCAAAATATAAATTTTATTTTATTTATTTATTTTGATAATTGATGTAATAAATGTAGAATTTGTTCTAAAGTTTTTTTCATTGCAATTATATCAAAATTTATCTTTTTTTCTTCAATAAATCAGATGATGCAGTGCAAAATTTAGTAAGTTTCATAATCACTTTTTTGGTATTAGAAAGGATTTTTTAAAGAAGATTTATATAAATATTTTTATATTTATATATCTAACATTAGTTAGATATTTATTTCTATATTTTTTTATACTTGAATATATATATATATATATATATATATATATATATATATATATATACATATATATATATATTTATTATATATATATTATATATATATATATATATATATATATATATATTAAATGAGTGATGATGATATTTTTGATGTGATATTAAAGTTTGAATATTAAATATATAAATACATAAGAATTCGGTGGTATGTATGTAAATCTAATTTTTTTTATTGCTATCTTATTATCATTGGTGCATATTTTATTATGATTTGATTATGGAGAATTATAATCTTAATTTATCTAATAAAAATAAAGATGGCTATTTAAAAGTTGGGCAATTGAAAATAATAAAATATTTAAAATATTTTTTAAATAATTTATTATAATGAAATATCTTTTAATTTTAATAAATTAAAGTTATTTTTCATACATTTTAATCAAGTTTTATTCAGTCTATTTCGGTCTTTCTTAATATAAAATGAATATTATATATCTACTATTTTAATTAAATCATTGGATGGTTGATGTTTATATCATCAAATTATTTGAAGACTCTTTAATCTTATTTGAGCTACATTAATCTTTTCTTATATATTGATATATCAAATACTTAAATTTTAACGTTTACATAAATAACACTTGCATAAAATATTATCTTTATTAATTTTTAAAGTGAAATATAATTTTATTCATAGAAAAATATCTGTGAATTTTAAATTTTAGATATTAGATATGTATATGTAAGTTTTAAAATTTATAACACATCTCAAAAAAAAAAAAAAAAAAGCCTATAAACCTCAACCTAACTAAACTTGTGTTATAATATCTTAACCTAATTTTTTTCTTTCCAAACTGCATCCTTCAACACCTTGTAAATTTAACCTATGATTCAAAACAACTCCCTTTAACAAAAAAAAAATATCATAAATTCTAAAACTAGAAGAGATTTAAGCCTATGAAAGCTTTTATAAATACTTTTTGTTAAAAAAAAAAAAAACCTAATTTAAAAAGGAAGAAGAATACCTCTTTAGCTAATTCAGCTGAATTGAGAACCACCATTGAAGAACTCCCCAAAGTTATTGAGTATATGGCCATAAGCCTCAGCCCATCTTGCAAAGGTAAGGGCTTCCTCTCCTTCAACTGTAGCAGGTTCCCCAGCAAAGGCAATCCAGGTACAACTATAAACATCAAGAAATAATATTTCAATTCACAAACCAGCTCCCAAATCATTTCTTATTGTTTTTTATTATTGGTTATCATTTTAATTATAATCATATTAAAAAAATATTAACATTGAATATTTGTTTGAAAGTTCATTTTGGACAAAATTATCTTCAATGAGAGATAATCTATTATTTTTAAGAATTATTTATTGAAGTTGAAGTTATCTCAAAGTAGTATGAAGTCGAGTTGATTTGAACTTGATTTGAAGTTTTGTCAAACTAGTTTGAGGTTGAGTTGATTTTAGCTTGAACTTTGTTTTATTAGGGAAGGTATTGATGGCATAGTCATTATCAATGGCATGTGAAGGAGAAGAGTTCATCATGGGGCTCATCAAGCATGTGAACAACAACAGCTTGTGAACTAGAAAAGAAGTTGGCAACAAAATTTGTTGGGGAAGACATTAATAAGATCTAGTGCGTTTGAACGAGAAGATAAGCTCATAAAAATGAGAGAATATTATGTGCGCTGTTTGAATGCAATTTTGTATCCGAATATTAAATTAGGTGCAGACATCTGATAAAATATAAATTAAATATATATTTAATTTATGTTTCTAGTTATTACACAGATACATGATGTTGAATTCATGACGCGCACATAATAGCTTTTTCATGAAAAGACCTCATTGGAGTTGTGTCATTGGGACTAATGTTGTGTGAACAAGAGAAGTTTGTAACAAGAACTCATCTGGGGAACATCAATAAGGCTAGTATTGTGGAGTAGAATAATAGTTCATGAGAAGAGAGAATGTATATATATATGCAGAGAGAGAGAGATTACTGGAAAGTTGGCGGCGTCTTCTGACAAAGCGGGGCCGCCGGCGTGATGAACTCATCTCATCGAGTTCAGAAGAAATATTCTGCAGGAGAAGAACGTCCATTGCAGCAAATTTCGAACTTGTAATTAATTGCACTCTTTTTCCTCTTCGACGGTACTCTTTTATAGTTAACAATTAGAGTCTACGTAACGTGGCGATGGAGAAATTGGCACAAAAAAAAATTGTGAAATGTAAATATATGATTAGAGGTGGACAAAATGACAAAAAGCCAAAAAAACCATCGCTTCTTGTTCCGTTGAAATTTTAATGCGCATATTGTGACGAAGTTGAGAAAATATTACTCGATACAGTTTTACATTCAATCACTACGCAACATCTATTTAATATATAAATATAGTATTTTTTTACTTAACAGTGCTGTAACTTGACGGTGCTTAACGATGTCATTTATGTTATCCCCGGCTCAGCCCGACCCGTTAAAACAGTGAGAGAAATAATATTTGAATGCGCGGGATAAATTTAAAAGAAATATATAAATAGATTTAGGGCATAATATGTTTTTTTTTTGAATAAACTAGCTCAAGAGACAAAAATCTCATTTCGTTTTTCAGGAAGAACCGTTAAGATGGAGAACGAATTTAGAAGTTGTGGCCTTGATGATATTACAAACAATTTAGCGGATGATGTATTATATAAAAATACATCTATAAATTTTCTGAATCGTTTTATATGTACAGTTTTTTTAGAGTTTATTAGTGATATTCTTTAAAATTCTTTTATTTAATGTATATTTTACACTATTAGGAGTTCTTTTGAGAGCTTTTGCTTTATTTTTTGTATGTGTACTCTGCGTACTCTGTGAGAGTACAACCCATTTTATCTTTTTTTTCAGATTTTTGACCTTTGGATATAATGTGTTTAGTAGATTCATTTGTTTGGAGGCTATTGATTAATTTTAGAGATTGTATGCGTCTCTATCTCCGAGTACATATTCTCAATCTTTGTTAGATTTTTTAGCTTATTTGAAGAGAATATGTTTAATAGATTATATTAGAAGTAATTTTGAGGCTGATTGGTTGGTTTTGGGGATATATTTGCATGTGTACTCTTTGTACTCTCATGAGAGTACACCCAATTTTCTCATTTTTTTCTCTAAATTTTTTGGCATGTTTGGAGAGAATATGTTTAATAGATTCCATTAGAAGTAATTTTGAGGCTGATTGGTTAGTTTTAGGGGGCAGATTAGCATGTGTACTCTCTGTACTCTCATGAGAGTACATTTCATTTTCTCATTTTTTTACAATTTTTTTGGCATGTTTGGAGAGAATATGTTTAGAAGCAATTTGGATGGTGATTTTAAGACATGTGTACTCTATGTAATCTCATGAAAGTACACCCCATTTTCTCATTTTTTTTCCAAATTTTTTGGCGTGTTTGGAGAGAATATATTTAATAGATTTTATTAGAAGTAATTTGGAGGCTGATTGGTTAGTTTTGGGGGCAAATTTGCATGTGTACTATTTATACTCTCATGAGAGTACACCCCATTTTTTTCTGATTTTTTGGCTTTTGTTGGAGAATATGTTTAATAGATTCCATTAGAAGTAATTTTGAGGTTGATTGATCAATTTTGGGGGCATATTTGCATATGTACTCTATGTACTCTCATGAGAGTGCACCCCATTTTCTAATTTTTTTTTTCATATTTTTTGGTCTGCTTGGAGAGAATATGTTTAATAGATTCCATTAAAAGTAATTTGGAGGCTGATTGGTTAGTTTTGGGGATAGATTTGCATGTGTACTCTTTATACTCTCATGAGAACATCCATTTTCTCTTTTTTTTTTTGATTTTTTTATTTGGAGAAAATATATTTAATAGATTCCATTAGAAGTAATTTGGAGGTTGATTGATTAGTTTTTAGGAGTGTTTTGCATCTGTACTCTTTGTACTCTCATAAGAGTACACCCCATTTTCTTAATTTTTTAGCTTTTTTGGCATGTTTGGAGAGAATATGTTTAATATATTCTATTAGAAGTAATTTGGAGGCCGATTGGTTGATATTGGGGGGGTTGTATGTGTACTCTCTATACTCTCATGAGAGTACACCTCATTTTCTTATTTTTTTTCTAGATTTTTTGGCCTGTTTGGAGAGAATATGTTTAATAGATTCTATTAGAAGCAATTTGGAGGCTGATTGGTTAGTTTTTAGGAGTTTTGCATATATAGTCTCTGTACTCTCATGAGAGTACACCATATTTTCTCATTTTTATAGATTTTTTGGCTTGTTTGGAGAGAATATATTTAATGATTCCATTAAGTAATTTGGAGGATGATTAGTTAGTTTTTAAGGATATTTTGTATTTGTACTCTCTGTACTCTTATGAGAGTATGCCCTATTTTCTCATTTTTTTAAACTTTTTTGGTCTGTTTGGAGAGAATATGTTTAATAGATTCCATTAGAAGCAATTTGGAAGCTCATTGGTTAGTTTTAGGGACAGATTTGCATGTGTACTCTATGTACTCTCTTGAGATTATTTTTTCATTTTTTTCACATTTTTTTTTTGGAGAATATGTTTAATAGATATCATCAGAAGCTATTTGGAGGCTAATTAGTTGATTTTGAGGGCAGATTTGCATGTGTACTCTTTGTACTCTCATGACAGTACACTCCATTTTTTAATTTTTTTTAGATTTTTTGGCCTGTTTAGAGAGAATATGTTTAATAGATTCCATTAGAAGTAATTTGGAGGCTGATTAGTCAATTTTGAGGGCAGATTTGCATGTGTACTCTCTGTACTCTCATGAGAGTACAGACTATTTGATCTTTTTTTCTATTTTTTTGGCCTGTTTGGAGAGAATATATTTATTAGATTCCATTAGAAGCAATTTGGAGGCTGATTCGTTAATTTTGGGGGCAGATTTGCATGTGGACTCTCTATACTCTCATGAGAGTACACCCCATTTTCTTATTTTGGAGCTATTTTGCATGTGACATATTTGTGTTTGAGCAGGTGAATGAGGTAAATGACAGGTGCGATGATGAAGCCGTTATGTCTAATGACCCAAATGTGAGAAAACTCCTTGGCACCACTATTCACAATGAAATAGAGGCGTATGCACTATACTGTGATTATGCACATCGGACTGGTTTCAGTGTTAGGAAGGATCATACTAGTTATTGGCCAAACTCTAAAAAATTAAAATCAAAGGATTTTTTATGTGCAAAAGCAGGTCGGAAGAAAGCTATCAATCTAAACTGCTCAGTCAAATTCCAGAAAATAGATACAAGGAGTGTTTGTCCGGCCATGATTAGATTTTCTATTGATTTAGATGATAATTAGAAGGTTAAAAAATATATAGAAAGTCTTATTCATTAATTGGCAAAGCCGAGTGACCTACATCTTCTCAGATTATACATATGCATCAACGATGAGAAGACAGTTGTGTTGAAGACAATGATAGAGGCCAGAATTAGAGCAATTGATGCGTTTAGCTACCTAAGTGAGGAAGTCGGCAGTGTGGAGAATATTAGCTTCAAAAAAAGAGATGTTTTCAATTTTATCCAAAAAGAAAAAAGATTGAGGATTGCGAATGGTGATAGTAATGTATTAATACAACTGTTCAAGGAAATGCAAGCAAAAGATGAGATGTTTGCATGGGATGTCCAAGTTGATGAGTCAGATTGCTTGGTTAGGTTTTTTTGGAGCAATGACATGTCAATGTTAGAATATGATTATTTTGGGTATGTCATAATTTTTGATACAAGCTATCGACTCAATAAATATAATCTTGTCTGTGCTCCTTTTGTTGGAGTGAATCATCACTAACAAAATGTCTTATTTGGAGTAGCCTTTCTATCAGAAGAGACAATTGAGTCATTCACCTGGCCATTCAAGATATTTCTCCGATTAATGAGTGACAGACATCCTATAACAATATTCACTGATCAAGATTAGGCAATGACGAGAGCTATCGATCGATATTACGATACTCATAGTTGTTAATGGCATATTTCAAGAAAGCTCCTTCGAAGGTACATTGCTTTAATAGTAATAATATAGTACAAAGTTTATTCTATACATGCATGAGCAAGTGTGACTCATAGGAAGAGTTTGAGCAAGCTTACAATGCTAGATGAAGGCAATTTGCATAATCATGTTTGGCTATTTGAGCTTTATAAAATTAGATGTAAGGTCCACACTGCAAAGACTCATTCTGTATAAGAATCTTATCAACGCAATGTAGTGAGTCCACAAATGATGTATGTCATGGAATCTCTAAACCAACAAGTTCAATCATAGATTGTTTCTTGGGATTGGAGAAGGTTATAAACACATGGTGCCTGAATGAACATGATGAAGATTTCAAGTATAGCCAGTTAGCAATTGTTCCTCTTGTTAAGACCAGTCCAATTCTAAAACAAGCCAATATATTTTACACAAGAAAGCTTTATACAATGTCTGAGGAAGAATTTTTGCATGGAGTTAGAGGATTAGCAACAAATGTGTCAGATGACAATCCCATGGAGTATTTGGTTAGAAACTTAGAGAATAAATATGCTTCCAAGACATGAACTGTCCATTTCGATAAGACATGCCAAAATGTAACTTGTAGTTATAAAAATTTGAAATGATGGGATTGCTTTGTGCCCACTGCATCCGAGTTCTTAGTCAGGAAGATATTGTGCGCATTCCGAATAAGTATCTTCTCATGCGATGATCAACCAGAGTAAAGAGAGATATCTACTTTGGTTTACAGATTTAAAAGATGTGCAAGATAATGATGAAAATGAAACTTTCATTATTTTTCGAAATCACATCAGTCGATATGCATATCAAATAAGCACTAGGGCACAGAGTAATAAGATAGCTAAGGAGTATATGCTTGGATCCTTTAAAAAATTATTTGATAATGTCGACTCTATATTATGTGAGAATTCACCTTCAGCTGACAGAACAGTTAAGAAGAAGAAGTCAACCATAATAGATAAAGGAAATGATGTTTTAAAGGATCTAGTTAAGCTACGGCCAAAGGGTGTTTCAAATACAAGGCTTAAGGGATATTGGGAGAGAACTAAGAAAGTCAAGAGTAATTTTCTATTTGCCTCTAAAGTTATAATATTTATATATTGCTTTTAAACTTTAAACCATCCTACTTTTAAGAGACCAAAGAACAATCTGAGAGGGGTGGAGAACATGTAGAGTCACCCATTGCGACACTTTTTTCTGTTATGCCTGAGTGCTTTTCAAAGGTATGCATGGAAAACCCATCAGTCATGCTATTACATATCATCAACTAATACGATGTTCTATTCTAGGAATTTAACTCTAGCTCAACAATCAATCACCAAAGGGTATGTATGATGATGGATATCATTACAGAAAATATTTCAATGACTATACATACTTTAATGTCGATTTGATAAAAATGTGTCGCTTAGTAGATAGTATATTATACTTGGTGAATATTCATTGTACGACATCTGGATTTTTTTTTAATGTGGTGGTGATATTTTGTAGTATAAACCAATCGAAAATTCCCATCAATGGATTTAGCTCTATAACCAAATTTTATTGAACGTTTTATTTCCAAACATGCGAAACAACCTCCAAACACCTTCTATTTGCATCTTCTACATTTTTTATCTGCAAATAAGGTAGATCATTTGACATAAAAGAGAAAAATGGAGTGTACTCTCTGGAGAGTACAGAGAGTATACGTGCTAAACAACCCCTTAAATCGACAAAAGAACCCTCAAATAGCTTGCATTTGCATATACTAACTATTTTATCTGCAAACAGGGCCAAATAACTGGCAGAAAAGGGGAAAATAGGGTGTGCTCTCTAGAGAGTATAGAGAGTACATGTGCTAAACAACCCCTTAAATCGATAAAAGAACCCCCAAACAGCTTGCATTTGCATATACTAACTATTTTATCTGCAAACAGGGCCAAATAACTGGTAGAAAAGGAAAAAATGGGTTGTATCCTGAGAGTACATAGAGTACACGTGATAAACAACCACTAAAATCGGCAAAAGAACCTTCAAATAGCTTTCATTTGCATCTACAAACTATTTTATCTGCAAACAGGGCCAAACAACTGACAGAAATGGAAAAAATGGGGTGTACTCTCTGGAGAGTATATAATACACTAAACAAAAGTGGCAAAAGAACCTCCAAACAATTTGCATTTGCATCTATAAACTATTTTATCTACAAACAGGCTGCCAAGCGATATGATATTCTCTAGAGATTACAGAGAGTACACATGTTAAACAACCCCTAAAATCGGCAAAAGAACTGCCAAAGTGCTTGCATTTGCATCTACAAACTATTTTATCTGCAAACAGGGCCAAAGAACTGGTAGAAATGGTGAAAATGGGGTATACTCTCTGGAGAGTAAAGAGAGTACACATGCAAAGGTGCTCCGGAACTCCCCAATTTGAATGAAAGAATTGGTGAAAATGCTGAAAAAAATGCCAAAAAGCAGGTGCATTCTCATGAGAGTACACAGAGTACAAGTGCAAAATAAAAATCTACCGAAGCCAATTAGAAAGAGAATTTTTGAATTTTGTAGAACTTTAATTAAATTTTATTTATCCGAGCAAAATAATAAATAATATTTAATAAATTATTAGAATATATTGACCTGATATGAGTTTCGGTAAATGGTAGTGCTCTTAAACTAGTTTCCTTTAAAAAAAAAAAGAAAAGAAAACATAATAAAATAAAACATGATTTTCAGCTTTGATCCGAATTAGTAGGAGTAAATGGAATTACTCTTAACACGCACGATATTTATAAGACATGATCGAAATTATTGTAAGTTTGGATTCAAATTAGTTTGACTAAACTACTGCTCTTATTACGCACGTATTTTATAAAGCCCAAAAATGTATCCACAATTATACATATTTTCATCTTAAATTTGATATTTTATATTTAAAAATTCAATTAATTAGTTTATGTGTACTATATCATTTATTGCTATTTTACAAACAAAGTATAGTTTTAGAAATATTCAAAATATTTTTAATGTAATTTTTTAAAAAATAACTATTTTAATGTATTATTTATTAAAACTTCAAATACATTTCTATTATTTCAAATTTATTTTATTTCAAATTATAATCAGTGTCAAATAAAATAGAAAATGAGAAAATCTCTAAAAAAATGAGATAGTATGTACTCGTGAGAGTACATAGATTAAAAATAACTCAAAAAAGTCAACAATGAGGCCCCAAACACTTATAAAGAAATATATTAAATATATTCTCCAAACATACCAAAAATTCTAGAAGAAAATGAGAAAATGATCAGTACTCTCATGAGAGTACATAGAATACACATGCCAAACTACTGATAAATGCTACATATCAGCCTCCAAATTACTTCAATTGGTATGTAATAAACATATTTTCTCCAAATAGACCAAAGATATTGAAAAAAATAAAATAATCAGACTCATGAGAGTACAGAGAGTACACATGCCAAATTGCTCAAAAAAGTTACCCATCATCCTCCAAATTGCTTCAAATGGTATGTACTAAACATATTTCCTTCAAACAGACCAAAAGAAGTGAAAAAAGAGAGAGAAAATAGTCTATACTCTCATGAGAGTATAGAGAGTACACCTATAAAATAGCTAAAAAAAGCTACCCATCAGCCTCCAAATTATTTCAAATGGTATGTAATAAATATATTTTTTTCAAACAGGCCAAAAAAAGTGAAAACAAATGAGAAAAGATATGTACTCTTAAGAGTAGAGAGTACACATACAAAATTTCAAAAGTCGACAATTAGGCTCAAATACGAATGGAATATATTAGACATATTCTCTCCAAACAGCCAAAAGTTGAAAATTAGATTTCCTCATGAGAGTACAGAGTACACCAAAATAACAAAAAGCTAATATTTAGCTTCAAACAACCAGAATGGAATCTATTAAACATATTCTTTCCAAGTCAAGAAAGCGAGAAAAAAATGTGAAAATAATCATCTCATATTACACAAAGAGTACATACATGTCAACCAAAAAGCTATCACCGAATTGCTTCAAATGATATGTAATAAACATATTTTCTCCAAATAGGCCAGAAAAAATGAAAAAAAATGAGAAAATAGTTTATGCTCTCAGGAGAGTACAAATAGTACTACAAAAAAAAAGCTAATATTCATGCTCGTGTAATTGAATCTATTAAACATATTCTCTCTAAACAGACAAAAAAATTTGGAAAAAATGAGAAATGATATGTACTCATGAGAGTATAAATTACACATGCCAAACTGCTGAAAAAAGCTACCCATTAGCCTCCAAATTGCTTCAACTGGTATGTAATAAACATATTTTCTCCAAACAAAGAAAAGTGAAAAAAAATATAGTCACTCTCTTAGAGAGTACAGAATACAATTGCAAAATAGCTCAAAAAAGCTAATATTTAGACTCCAAATAACTTTAATGGAATCTATTAAACATATTCTCTCTAAAGACAAAAAATCTAGAAAAATGAAAATGGTTCAGATTCTCATGAGGCTGAGAGAGTACAAAACTTGAAAAAGCTACCTATCAGCCTCCAAATTTCTTCAAATGGTATGTAATAAACATATTTTCTCCAAATAGCCCATAAAAAGTGAAAAAAAAAGAGAAAATAGTCTGTACTATTAGGAGAGTATAGAAAGTACAACTACAAAACAGCTAAAAAAACCTAATATTCTGGCTCCAAATAACCTGTAATGGAATCTATTAAACATATTCTATCTAAATAGACAAAAAATCTAGAAAAAAAATGAGAAAATGATCTGCACTCTCATGAGAGTACAGAGAGTACACATATCAAACAGCTGAAAAAAGCTATGGACTCTAAGGAGAGTACAAAGAGTACAATTGTAAAATAGCTCAAAAAAGCTAATATTCAGGCTCCAAATAACTTGTAATGGAATCTATTAAACATATTATCTCTAAATAGACAAAAAAATCTGAAAAAAAAAGAGAAAATGGTATGTACTCTCATGAGAGTACAGAGAGTACACATGCTAAACTGTTGAAAAAAGCTACCTATCAGCCCCCAAATTGCTTCAAATGATATGTAATAAACATATTTTCTCCAAATAGGCTAGAAAAAGTGAAAAAAGAGAGGAAATAGTTTGTGAGAATAGAGAGTATAATTGCAAAATAGCTAATATTCATGCTCCAAATAACCTGTAATGGAATCTATTAAACATATTCTCTCTAAACAAGCAAAAAAATCTGAAAAAAAAATGAGAAAATGGTGTGTACTCTCATGAGAGTATAGAAAGTACACATGCCAAAAAGCTACCCATGAGCCTCCAAATTGTTACAAATGGTATGTAATAAACATATTTTCTTCAAACAGGCCAGAAAAAGTGAAAAAAAGAGAGATAAAATAGTCTGTACTCTGAGGAGAGTACAGAGAGTACAATTACAAAATAGCTAAAAAAACCTAATATTCTGGCTCCAAACAACCTATAATGGAATCTTTTAAACAAGTTCTCTCTAAACAGGAAAAAAAATTTAGAAAAAAAAATGAGAAAATGATTTGTATTCTCAGCGGAGTACAGAGAGTACACTTACAAAATAGCTCATAAAAGCTACCCAACAACATCCAAATTACTTCAAATGGTATGTAATAAATATATTCTCTCTAAACAGGCAACAAATAGTGAAAAAAATGGAGGAAATAGTCTACTCAGAGAGCAGAGAGTACACCTACAAAATAGCTCAGAAAAGCTAATATTTGGGCTCCAAACAACTTGTAATGGAATCTAGTAAACATATTCTCTCTAACAAAGCCAAAAAATCTAGGGAAAAAAAAATGAGAAAATAGTTTGTACTCTCATGAGAATATAGAGAGTACCTTGCAAAGCAGTTCAAAATAGCTAAAATTCAGGCTCCAAACACCTTGTCATGGAATCTATTAAATATATTCTCTCCAAATAGGCCAACAAAAGCTGGAAAAAATTGAAAAAATAAGTTATACTCTCAAGAGAGTACAGAGAGTACACATACAAATTTGCCCCGAAAACCAACCAATCAACCTCCAAATTACTTCTAATGGAATCTAATAAACATAGTCTCTCCAAACAAGCCAAAAAATCATGAAAAAAAAATGTAGAAATGGTCTGTACTCTGAAGAGAGTATAGAGAGTACATATGCAAATCTGCCTCCAAAACCAACCAATCAGCCTCCAAATTACTTCTAATGAAATCTATTAAACATATTCTCTCCAAACAGGCCAACAAATGTAAAAACAAAATGAGAAAAATAGTTTGTACTCTTCTGAAAGTACACATAGTACACATGCAAATCCAAACCAACAAGCATCAAGCAACCTACAAACTGCTTATAAGGCCATGTACTGAATATATTATATCCAAACAGGTTAAAGAGGCTAAAAAAATAACAAAAGGAGTCCTAAAGCTCCACACATGTTATCTACTAAATATGGAATCTACTAGACATGGTATCTCTAGAAAGGGTTTAAAAGTGGAAATAATAGCTTTTAATGACATCCATAAACACACCACACATACATTTCTAAAGCAATTAATTTCCAATATATCAAACTTAAATTCAACATTTGTTAAATCATTTTTTCATACCCAAATAGAAGATAGTGTGTTTAACTCACAAGCAATTCATCTTCTTTGCCAATCTTGGTGGTCGCCTATTGGAGGTTTCGCTACCTCCATGTATTAGACAAACATCTCACAAGATACTATTTTCTTTAGTAGCTCACTTTGATTGGCCATTATGTGGGATCGCTCTGGAAAGACTGACCAACATCTTCAACAAGTAATTTGATATAAATAGTAAGAAATATAGTCAATAATTAGGCACAAAATATGCACTTGCAAACCTAAAATGAGAACACCTCGAGAATGACAATGAATCATACAAAATCATAAAATGCTTAGTATGCTTGATCGATTTTTCAATGCCGATTATTTATAATTGAAAGAGTAACTCGCCCACTTTGAATATCGGATGAACATTTTGCTTTCCATATTTAACATAACTCGCGTGAAGAGAAAGTTTATAATTAGTGGCTTCTAACTATCTAAACTAGAATGGACCCCTGCACAAACATACACATATATAGCCCAGGACATAGCGAGTACTTCTCGGTCAATAAAAAGGCGAATGCATCGATATGTGCATCTGACAGATACTGACATGTCAGCAACTCATCAATATGACCTTGCGCAATGATGATATTCCTCCGAATACGCTATCACCTCTGCATGTGAGAAATATGAGAATGTGAGCGTAATTAAATGAATAGGTGATTTTATGTATATAGAAGGAGTTGAATGAAAATGACTTACTTCTCCTTAAATTGGGAGCACGAGGTGTCAATGAGCAACATTGGGGCAAGACATCTCTTGATGAGAAGTCAACAATATGATGTGCCTCAGCTGGCTTCAAGGAAATTAGTGATGAAGAGCTAGATTCACTATGAATTAAGACTTAATATGCTAAGATGATGCATACCTCTGCCTGATGCTCCTCAACTACCATGACAACAGTCGGTGGTTCATCCACCAATATTGGAGCATCTTTGCTAACCTACAAAAAATTTTAGTGAAATCCTACTATTAGGTTAAATTAAAAGAAAGTAAAGTAATACCTTTTATGTCGCTTGCTAATCCTGTGTGGAGGCTACCATGAGAGTTATTCTGCACCGTGACTTCCTGTATGTTTGTGTGAAGGGGGAAGATATAGCTTTCCTCATCCTCATCTGCCAAGCATTCAAACCATGCTCAATGCTAGCAAAGGTCGCACTATGTGCAAGGGAAGCCTAGAGCTTCCCTGGTGGCTCCACTGCATCCCTGGAAGCCCCATAGAGCTTCCCAGTGGAAGTCTCCACTGTGGGAAGCCCCTCCGGTAGCCTCCACAGAGCCTCCCTGATAGCCTCTATCAGGGGGCTTCCCGAGAGTCTCCACTGTGGGAAGCTCAGGTGGCCTCCACAGGAGCCTCCCCTATTGTAGCCTCCATAAGGGAAGCTCCTATAATAGCCTCCAGAGGTGCTGCTCCTATGATAGCCTCCTCAAGAGATTCCCCCTGGTTGCCTCCAGAGCTTCCCCATGCTGGGGATGGGACCGCCTAAGAACCACCGCCTCAGCCTACCCACAAATCCCTATTAATTCTCTGACATTGATGCTTCAAAAGATGACACTCTCTCTCGCCCTCAAACCCCAAAGTATCCTCTCACCAAGCTTTCTAAATGGGTACTAACAGAGGGCAGACTAGATACATTGGAAGGGGGAGAATATCAAAGAGAGACATATGGAGATTCAGCGGGGGCTGCACTCATTAGACTTGGAATGGGGCTACTATCGGGCTCGACATGGGTTGTCTGCTAGGTAGGGGGCAATATTTCAAGGAGCCATGTCTCCTCTTCTGATATGTCCTCAAATGAAAGGCAGACATGTGTTACACCAACAAAGAAATATGATGATTTACAATATGAATAAATACATTATAATATAAATAAAGTGAAATTATTTGGTGTCACCTAGTGTCCTCCTAAACCAGTGAAGGAGTCATCTACAAACTTTATTTTTGGCCATTGTAACATACGTGGCTTTGAAGAAGGAAGGGCGGCCTTATGATGCCTATGTGCTTTACCGCCCAGATCTGCAATAAATATTTATATTAGTCAACTTCAATGCATTAAATAATATATATCTGAAGATGTAGAATGTACCATTAGAAGAGTGACAAAGCCACTCATGTACCCGGGTGCCTTCTGTGTCAAAATCTTTGATGTAATACCATCAAATTGTGAAACCAGAAAGGCCCAAATGGTCTCACCAATTGTACTCAAAGAATTTGTCTATGTTGTGATAAACAATCAATTTCGCCACTCAGAAGTTGTGATATATAAAAAAATATTTGAAAGAAAAAACATATGTACCGCACAAATTGTGCCGCATCAACGCCATCCAAATTCTCAAGTTTATTCTTAAAGTTTGTTGAGCTAAACTGGGGATTTCATATGATCTTCTCCCCTCTATTTGGCATCCCTATAATTAATGCAACTTCATTGGGGTTGAAAGAAATGCATTGCCACCAAAAAAGAATGCTTACTTCTATATCCCAGCAAGACATGATTGAAGTGATGACAACTAAGTCTTGTTGATGCGCCTAATAAATTGATGCAAATGAAGCCTCCTTAAAATGTCAATAACTTCATCAGTAAAGCGTGCTGAAATATTATCGAACACCGCTCTAATGGTGGTAGGCTTGCATTTGAAATTTATCCTTTTCCCAGACATGTTAAACTTCAAAATGAAAATTCAATTAATGAGAACATTATCGTAATGGAGGCATAGAGAGTACATAAGTAAAACAACCACTAAAACTAGGGAGTAATAGTTGAAAAAAATGAGAAAATAGTTTATACTCTCAGTATAGAGAGTACACATACTAAACTGCTCAAAAAAATTGACCCTTAGCCTCCAAATTGCTTCAATCGCTATGTATTTAATATATTTTCTCCAAACGCCAAAAAATCTAGAAAAAATATGTGAAAATGATCTCTCAAGAGAGTACAGAGTATACATGCAAATTTGCTAAAAAAACTACCCAACAGCCTCCAAATTGCTTCAAATGGTATGTAATAAATGATCTGTACTCTCAAGATGAGAGAATAGTCTGTACTCTCATGAGAGTATAGAGAGTACACATATCAAATTGCTCAAAAAAGCTACTCATTAGCCTCCAAACTGCTTCAAATAAAATCTATTAAACATATTCTCTCCAAACAGGTCAAAGAAACTGAAAAAAAGAAGAAGAAAATAATCTGTACTCTCATTATAGTACATAGAGTACACATACAAATCTGCCTCCAAAACTAATCAACCAGCCTCCAAATTGCTTCTAATGGAATCTAATAAACATATTCTCTCCAAACAAAGCCAAAGAAAAAAAAAAGGTACTCTCATGAGAGTAGAGTACACATGTCAATCTGCCCCCCAAACCAACCAATCCAAATTGCTTCTAATAAAATATAATAAGCATATTCTCTCCAAACAGGCCAAAGAAATTGAAAAAAAAAGAAAATAGTCTATACTCTCATGAGAGTACAGAGAGTACACATGTCAATCTACCCCCAAAACCAACCAATCAGTCTCCAAATTACTTCTAATGGAATCTAATAAACATATTCTCTCCAAACATGCCTAAAAAATTGGGAAAAAAATAAGAAAATGGTCAGACTCATGAGAGTACAGAGAATACATGTCAACCCTCCAAATTGCTTCGATATAATCTAATAAACATATTCTCTATAAAGCCAAAGAAATTGAAAAAATGAGAAAATAATATGTACTCTCATGAGTACAAAGAGTACACATGTCAATCGCCTCCAAAACTAACCAATCGCCTCCAAATTACTTATAATTAAATCTAATAAACATATTCTCCAAACAGCCAAAAAAATTGGACAAAAGTGAAAATGCTCAGTACTCTCATGAGAGTACAGATGGTACATATACAAATCTGCCTCCAAAACTAACTAATGAGCCTCCAAACTGCTTCTAATGGAATCTAATAAACATATTCTCTCCAAATAGGCCAAAAAATTAGAAAAAATAATAAAATTGTATGTACTCTCATGAGAGTATAGAGTACACATGTCAATCCACCAAAACCAATCAATCAATCGCTTCAAATTTAATGAAATCTATTAAACATATTTTCTCCACAAAGGCTAAAAAATTTAAAAAAAAAATGAGAAAACGGGTTGTACTCTCATGAGAGTACAGAGAGTACAAAGGCAAATCTGCCTCAAAAATCAACCAATCAGCCTCCAAATTACTTCTAATGGAATCTAGTAAACAATTTCTCTCCAAACACCAAAAAAATCTGAAAAAAGGAGAAAATGAATCAGTACACATGCAAATCACCCTCCAAAACTAACCAATCAGCCTCCAAATTGCTTCTAATGGAATCTAATAAACATATTCTCTTCAAACATGCCAAAGAAACTGAAAAAAAGAGAAAATAGTCTGTACTCTCATGAGTGTACATAGAGTATACATGCCAATCTACCCTAAAAACAACCAATCAGCCTCCAAATTACTTCTAATGGAATCTAATAAACATATTCTCTCCAAAGAAGCCAATGAAACTAAAAAAAAATGAGAAAATAGTCCATACTCTCATGAGCTGAGTGTACATGTCAATCTGTCCCCAAAACTAACCAATCAGCCTCCAAATTCCTTCTAATAAAATATATAATAAACATATTCTCTCCAAACACGCCAAAGAAACTCAGAAAAAAAAGAGAGAAATTAGTCTATATTTTCATGAGAGTATAGAGAGTACACATGCCAATCTGCCCCCAAAACCAACCAATCAGTCTCCAAATTACTTTAAATGGAATCTACTAAACTATTCTCTCCAAACATGCTAAAGAAACAGGAAAAGAGAAAAAAATACATGAGAATGAGTACAGTACACCCTCCAAAACTAACCAATCAGCCTCCAAATTATTTCTAATGAAATCTAATAAACATATTCTCTCAAAACAGGCCAAAAAAATTGGACAAAAATGTGAAAATGTGTTGTACTCTCCTCAGAGTACACTTGCAAATCTGCCTCAAAAACTAACCAATCAGTCTCCAAATTACTTTTAATAGAATCTAATAAACATATTCTCTCCAAACAGGCCAAAAAATTGAGAAAAAAAGATAAAATAGTCTGCACTCTCATGAATGTACAGAAAGTACACATGTCAATCTGCCTCCAAAATCAACCAATTAGCCTCCAAATTACTTCAAATGGAATCTAGTAAACATATTCTCTCCAAACATGCCAAAATAAAATTGAAAACTAATGAGAAAATATACTGTACTCATTAAAGTACAAAGAGTACACATTAAAATATATTTTCAAAACCAACCAATCATCCTCTCTAAATTGCTTCTAACGAAATCTAATAAACATATTCTCCAAACAGCCAAAAAAAAAATCTAATAAACATATTCTCTCCAAACAAAAAAAAAAAATGAGAAAAGGCTTTGTACTCTCATGAGATATAGAGAATACACATGTTAATCTTCAAAACTAACCAATCGGCCTCCAAATTGCTTTTAATAGAATCTAATAAATATATTCTCTCCAAACATGTCAAAAAAATTAGAAAAAAAATGAGAAAATGCTTTGTACTCTCAGTACACATGCAAATTTGTCTCCAAAACTAATCAATTAGCCTTCAAATTGCTTTTAATAGAATCTAATAAACATATTCTCTCCAAACATGCCAAAAAAACTGGAAAAAAAGGAGAAATTGCTCTGTACTCTCATGAGAGTACACATACTAATCTGCCTTCAAAACCAATCAATCAGCCTCCAAATTGCTTCTAATGGAATCTATTAAATATATTATCTAAAATAGGATTTAATAAGTGAAAAAAAGAGCAAAATGGGTGTACTCTCAAGAGAGTATAGAGAGTACACATGCAAAATAGTCCTAAAAATCAACCAATCTGCCTTCAATCTACTTGTAAAGCCATGTACTTAACATTTTATATCCATACAGGGTCAAAAATCTTTAAAAATTATGACAAAATGGGATATACTCTCCTAAGAGTACAGAGTACATAAAAATAAAGCCATCAAGCAACCTACAAACAAATTGTAATATCATCGACTGAACATATTATATCCAAACAGGCCCCATAATTCATCAAATCCTTCATGAAACAACACCAAATATTCTACAATAGGATATACTAAACATATGACAAGCCCCACAGTTAAAATTTTTAAAAATAACGGCATGTACTATCATGAGAGTACAGAGATTACACATGCAAAATAACTCTAAAAATCAATAAAACAATCTTATTTTCTTTAAAGAACTCAAATGTTCTAAATGTTCTCCTATTCGACGGTGAAAAAAATAGAGAAAATCTTAAATTCATTAAAGTTCAAGAATGCAGGAAGAAATAACTCATGAAGTCTATAATAATTTTTAATGCTCATTTAACAAATCAGAGGAAGTTCGGACGGGGAGAGAGAGTCGAGAGAAAAATTTCTCACGAAAGAAATCTCTATGCGGACGAAGAATGTGGAACACGTAATATTTTCTCCTTGTTTAAACGGGACAAGCCGGCCCAACCAAGGTAACGTAACGCGGCCGTTAAGGCCAAGTTACAATGCTATTAAGTAAAAAAACACCTTATTTTATATTGGACATGTCAGAATTGAGTCGGACGTAGTTACGTCCCACTTGGCACGTAATATTTTCTCAAGAAGTCGCTTTTGAAAATTATAGTACTTGGTCTGAGAAAAAAGAAAATTCGTATTTATATATTTACCATATAATATATTATATTATATTATATTATATTATAAATATAATTAGATTTTTAATATTTATATAAATAACTCATAAATATTTAATAGCATATCAAAAATATCACAATCATATATTTTTTAAAGTGAAATACACTAAAATTTTATATATTGAATATATAAATGTATAAAAATTGTGTGATATATATATATATATATATATATATATATATATATATATATATATATATATATATATATATATATATTATAATAATAATAATAATATTTATTAAATGCATTTCTAATTTTTTTAAGTGTTATATGAAGGGTTGATCTTAAATCAATCACTAGCAACCAAACAATTATTAAATCAATAAATGTCAATCAACATGAAAAAAAAAACTATATTAAATCAACAATTAACAAATGTACTTAAATATATAAATATATATAAAAAAATTATAAGATATACATATAAAAGTTTTTTTTAAAAAAAATATCACGATCCTATATAGCTGGCCTAGTAGATATGAATCACTAAAATTTCAACAATATCATTTTCATTATCTACTTTAGAAGGGTTAAGTGATGCTCATTTTGAACAAGCCAATATATATACATAATACATATATTTAAATTCAATGTTGACCACAACGGCATAGTAAATGTAGAAAAGCAATAATTGTAAGTATTTTTTTTTAATAAAATAATTATATTTACTATAAAAAAAATAGAATGAACTTAGCAAAATACACTTTTTTTTCTTAGGAAGGAGAGTTTTTTTTGTTTTTGTTTTTTTGAGATGTAAGATATATATATATATATATATATATATATATATATATATATATATATATATATATATATATATATATATATATATATATATATATATATATATAAATGGGTAAAAGCTAGTTCTACTTTCTTGGAAAACATACCTAATCTAATAATCAACAAAGATTTAGTAAAAGCTTCTAAGTGTGATGAGTAATAAAACATAGTCAAAATCTTGATTTTATTTGTATGAATTTGTAAGTGGACTTTATAATTTAATAGTAATTAGGGCGATGGTTTCATGGAGGAAAAGAAAGGTGGAATTAAAAAAAATAGTTTTTATTCAAAAATGAGAAATTTTTTTATATTTGAGAGATTGATTCATGATAGATACTATTATTAGATTTCGCTTTCATATTAATTTAGAAAACAAAACTTCAAAAGTAACCATATTCATAAGAGAGGTTAATTAGCCCTAAACATAATTGCTTGCAATAATTTTATTACTTTAAAAAGTGTTAATGATCGTAAGCATGATTTATAAGCATATAACTAGTAAATATTTAATGATTCAAAGTTAATTAAAATAATAGAATAGAAAATAGGTGAGGCGACTTCTATCATTTTAGATTTTAAGCTTTGAATTGATTATATAATGTCAAAATTAGATAAGTCCACTCATAAGATTAGTCTGAGTCATTGACTCTAATGAAAAATCATCATTTAACTATCATTATGAAGTAAGAAGAAAGGCCATTAAAGCAATTTCAAAAATATAAAAAGAATATATAAGGCATATACAAGCATTATTAAGAGCCAATAAGATCGTCAATTTCATATGTTTTTTTGAATGATAGAAAATGTTTTGCTTTAGTGAGGCCAAAATTGGAAAAATTAACTGTGCATTCTTAGGTCAATTTTTTTTTATATTTTCTCTAAATATTTAAACTTATTACTTGATGAAGTAACACTTGAAATTTTGGAACATATAAATAAAGACAATTTTATGATGTTACAACTAAATATATTGAATGTGATAACTTTAAAAATTTTGGAGGAGCTAATAGGGAGACAATTTTTAAAGAAACAAATTTAAAAAAAAAACCATTTATTTGAGATGAATTTGGAGCATATTTTATCTTTTGATTAAACTATTTGTGATTGTATATTTTTTTATTAAAATTTATATTTATGAATCTTTTATAGACTTCAAGAAAATGATAGTGAATATAAAATCTTAAATATTTCACTTTATATGCACTTTAGCTAAGCTATTATTACTATTTTGAATTATGAATGCTATCAACTCAAATTAAAAGAATCAATTTTAAAAAAAAATCAAAACAAAAATTCAAAAGATAATCCACATTTTACTCATGAATACAAAATATAAATAAATAATTAAAAATGATTATTTAAATTTTAAATAATTAAAAATACTAGTTAAGATTAAATTCTATTTATTTTATTATATATTTATATCATTATATCATTATTATATAATTTAAATCATACTTAAATAATTTTAACATTTACTATGCCATCAAATTCAAGCCATAATTCAACATTAATTGAACCATCGAATTTTAAACATCCCTCTTTCCGGAGTATATATCTTGCTCAATTTCAAAGCTATGATACAATCTCTCTCAATAAAATAAAATAATTGAAAATAAATAGCATACATAGCTAACCAAATGATAATATAAAAATCCATTTAATTATAATATATAATAAATATAATAAACTTTAAAAAAACATAAAAAAGTTATTTGTTTCCTTCACACTAAACTATACAACAAAAAAAAAAACAATTCCCTAAGTCACCTTTTCAAAAGACCAACTAAGGACTACATACTCCAAAAACGACTAAATTTTCATAATATGCCTGTTTAGTAATTAAATTAGCTAATTAGTCATCTTAAAAAAAATTTAAAATAGCCTAATTTAGTCGTAGCGACGACTGCATCCAGTCGATCTATACTGCTCACGGATCTAGTCAGTCGCCAGCTCAAATATATTTTTTAAAAAATAAATTGGCGTCCCATTTTTGGTCATATCGCTCATTTGGTTTTGTCTCATTGGTATCGTTGGAAAGATGATGAAAAATTCAATAACTTTCATGATGACAACTTTTGAATCTGCGTGAGCCAGCTTGAATCTTTTCATGTAATGTTAATTTAGTATGGAGATGTACCTACATTTGAGTCTGTACAACTTAAAAATTCATATTTGGCAAAAAAGTTTTTAAGTCTGAGTTGAAATATATGTAATTTCACGTTGAATCTTTATTCCTCATGTTTGCTTTAACCAAAACAAACTAAAATAATAACAAACAATACTATAAGTATACAATCAGAAGAAACTAAATGAGTGAACATTAAAAATAAAAATAGCTAAAACTACATGCCAAGAACCGTAAAAATAAGATAACACAGCTATCATTGTCGATACCAAGTGGTGGAATCGCATACCGGGGTGTAATGGGATGGTGGTCGACGTGACCAATCACATAGATGATGCTGATGATGTTCCTCCTCCTCTTCCACCTGCTCGCCAGGTTATTACGAACATCGTAAGTCCGTAACATGTGGTATATTAGCGGAAGCCTGAGATGGCAATGAGCACCCGTAGTACGCTCCGTATGGCGGTGTCATATGGAATGATGGTGGATCATATGTCGGCGGGATCGGTGCATGCAGTGCATCGAGACCACCGCATCGATATGAATACTGGGGTGGCTGTGTAAATGTATATATAGATTGTCCCACCATTGGCGTAGAGGATGAACTCACATCCATCGACGGAATATCTGTCTGCGCTGATGCAGAAGTTCCTGGAATGTCAGTATCCTTGTATCTGCTGTCAGAGATGTGTATGTTCCGCCTCAGCTCTACAATCAACTGCTCATAATCGTTGATGTCTTTCTGAAATTCTGTGTCATCACCTCTATCGAAATAGAGCTGAAATATATCCTCAGTGTTCAAGATATGCTCATGCTGTAAATAATGTAAATTTATATCATGGTTTCAATGTTACAAGGAAAAGAAAATTATAATTTTACATAAACTAACCATCAAACGGTCTCCAGGCGCACGGGGGTAGTATGTGTCAAGAGGAACTATCGGTGCCTTCAGCATGTAAAGTGAAGCCCAAGAACGGTATCACCTCATGTACTGGTTGATCACTAGCTCCCGATCATGCTGCGATGAATCTATCATCGCAACCAACTCAACGATGCTCCCAGCAATGTAAGAGTGGTGGTACTCGACCCAATCAACATCAGCCTTTCCTCGTCCATCAACCTGAACGAACGATGGATCTACCGGGAAACATCAATCATGAGGCATGCAATCGACCGCGATCGGGCGTACCACTCTACCCTCTTCCAACAAATCAGCGGTACTCTGGCTAGCCATATCTCCTCTCCCTGCAAACATATATTTACGACACGCATGCGGATCTGATGTCCATATGGCTCCCAGATGACCTGTGCATTTAGCATAAGTTATTGCAATCACATGATGAGCAAGTTAATAAAAATGACATAAATTCAGCATACTTGACTCTGCAAAAGGCCATCCAACTCATCCTTGTATATTCTGATGTTGGATGATGGCATTTCCCGAACAAAACTTTCATTCCACCGACATCCAACACTGAGCTCATCAATGTCTGCAGGATATGGAACACGTAAGGTAGGTCTGCCGACATGAATGTGCTCCCAAGCCCATACATGCAATAGATGAATACATGCTATGTTGCTTTGGCTTGGTTGCCTGTAAATCTTTATGCAGATGTGCAAATGAGCCCAATGACAACCCCCTAAATGTATGAATATCCTCCAGTAATGGTAGATATTGCAGATGAACCTCAGAGCCGGAAGTGTCTGGGAGAAGAAAAGATCCAATGACAAACATTACATATGCCCTGATATGCATAAGAAATTGGAGCTCTGTTAGATCTAAGTATGAATCTCTATAGTAAGTCCATCTCAGCCATCGTAATGGTAAACAAGTGCGTGCATGTTCCTGCCCCATCCGAAATTCTGATGTGATATGTGGATGGATCGGATCATGATACACGATGTGTGGCTCGATGCGCTAACAACTCATCCGCTGCCAGCCATGTAGCCCACCATTTCCATCCACCTACAACACACAATCACTTGTGGGCCATCTATCCAGAATGCAGGATCATCAACATCTTGTAGTGTGATCCATCTCACCAATGGTGGAATGTGTGTTTGTCTGCGGGCACCAGCGCTCCACGAATACTGTTAGTAAGTGATGATCTAGCTTAATATACTGCATCTGGGATACACTGTCTAGGCCGATATCTCGCAAGGCACCCATGAATCTAGGACAATTAACAGGTCATTCCCTAAACATCAATAAGTGCGCAGCTTCCTCGAGCACTGAAACCTGCAACCATAACAAAGTATGCTTAGAATGTGTATGCATAACAACTACATAAGTATAAAGGCTCACAAATTGCTTAGAAAAAAATTTACCGAATCAGGATGCGCTGCTCTGTGCCGACCATGGAGCATAGCTATGCTAGGGTGTACACCTGCTGGTGGTGGGCCGTAGTCCTCAACTGTCTCCTTTGGTCATCGCCTCCTCCTGCGTGGGGGGCGGGGGAGCTTCATCACCGGACATGTTTCCCTGTTATAAGTGCAACAAGCAACAGAGTCAGATTAAAAAAAACATTTTATAGCATTGTATAGGGGAAATGGAAAAAAAAGATAACTAAAAATAACCACAGACTGATAACCAAAACATACAATTTTTAGAATTTTAACTGCAAAGGTACAAGCTGCAAGCATCCACTATGAAAGATAACTGAAATAGTTTCCATCATTGAATTTGTAGTACAGAGAAAAACTAAATAAAATAAACACATACTAGAATCTTATTTGCCCTTGCAATACAAAAACAACAGACACACAAGTACACACACTAGGACATCTGACAACCAACAAATAAATTGGAACATATCACACCCTACGTGGGCACATTTGAGGGCACGTCGACCTATTATGCCCAATAATCTTACACACACTACACGCCCTGGAGCTTCTAGTATTGTTCTCATCCATGCTATTTTGAATCGCTTGTCGCCTACCGACTTTCTCTTGATATTAGGTGGGTTATAATTTTTGTATCTGCCTTGAATAATGTGTTTTGGCCACTCCTCCTGATCAGGTATGACATGGAAATCTCCTTAGTAGGTGCTAATATAATTTTGTAGTAGTATACTGAGACATATTAGTCGTGGTTCAGGTGTCGATGTCCCGAAGCAGCAATCACATGTGCACAAGGTAGATGGTAAGAGTGCGGTTGTCTACAGGTACATTTGCATTCAAAATTTTCAGATATTTCCACCTTGTAGGTTCGACTGTTGACATCAAACACTTGGTACTCAGACAGAGATATCCTAACTGGTTCAGGAAATCTCCTTGTCTCGCGTTCATTAGCCAGCAATGTAGCTTTAATGCGTGGGGAGAACAAGTTTTCTTGTTGACTTTCTAGAGTTGTAGCTGTATCAAGACGTTTCATGAAAAGGGAAACTATGTTGTAGTATACTGCTGTGATCAAAGCTTGAATTTGTAAACCATGTGCACATTTAAGGACTCCATTGAAGCACTCAGCAGCATTTATCGTCATTGTACCATACATGTATCCATCATCATGAGTTTGAGACCACTGATGTACATCCCTGGAAACCAGCCACCCGTACGCCTACTTAATATTCTTAATGTCTTCCATGTACCTTTTAAAAATGAGTATATCTATTGTGTTTCCAATGACATACATTTTTTGACATATGAAATCAGGGAAAGATCTCTCAGTAGCCAGAAGACTGCGTATCACATGCGAGGAGATCACCCTCGTAGATACTAATGGGATCAAGTCCTGTAATGTGTGTAGAAACCAAATCCATGACTCTACGCACTCTGATTCCACAACTGTGAATGCCAATGGGAACAAGCCGTTGTTTGCATCGATCCCAACCGCACTAAGTAGAGTGCCTCTGTACTTACCTAGGAGGAAAGTCCCATCAAGACATAAAACAGGGCGACAATACTGCCAACCTCGTATTGACAGCTCGAACGACCGAAACAGTTGTTGAAATCTATTTGATTCTGTGGTGTGTACCCGGTATACTAAACCTGGCATAGATGCACAAACAATAGCCATAAATTTTCGCAATGATCTGTATGATTCCTCCCAACTGCCAAAAATTATCTTAACTGCTTTTCAACGTGCATCCCATGCCTTCATATAAGACACTCTTATGTTGAACTTTGACTCAATACGGCCTACAATCTCCTTGGGCTTCAGATCCAGCTGACGTCTGACTACAGGTTGGATGAAATAATTGATGAATTGTGATGTCCATTGCTTGTGTCCAACATTAAGAATAGAATGAGTACAGCTATGAGGTGAGCCTACTGAACCAATCCTCCAAGCACCACTCAACCTCTTAACTAAGCAGGCATGTAAGCGCCACAAACATGGTCTAGATGCGTCAGAATGGCGGGTGCACAACACAGTGAATTTTGATTGGTTCGAAGCATATATGACATACTCAACATTGTTCATAATTGACCAACCCTGAATAGCAAATTGTAACTGCTTCTTGTCACGAAAGCACATACCTTTAACCAATTCATCGGGGATGCAGTTTTCCTCTTCAAAGGATGAATCATCGATGATCAAATGCAATGTCATCTCATTCTCTAATGGTTTGAGCACTACATGTAATCATTATTACGTATCAAATGCTCCTCGGTATGACTTGTTCTCATTGAGTGTCGGCAATCAAATCTCGACGGATGGGATGGTTACATTTGCTTAAATCGGCTCAGAAGTCACTATATCGCCGTCGTCATCACCATCGTTACTATCTCCACTGGGCATAGTTTCATATTCAACATCTTCATCAGATGGTGGGTTCGGTTCATTAACTTCTGGGCCAGCCATATGAGTAGAACTTGATGCCAACGAAATATTCATTTTCTCTTGCTGCAGACCCATTTTTAATGCCCAAGATTTAGCAAATCTCTGAGGGAAGATCGGACGCATGCTGGGAAGAGAGCGGGAGCTGAGCTGAGAAAAATTTTTGCTTAGAAAGAAATCCCTAGACTGTTGTGTGATGAAGAATGTAGAACGATGTGCATAATATTTTTCTCTTCTGTTTAAGCAGACAAAGCGGGCCGATCTCGTAACGAACGGTCGTTAAAGGCGTCGTCAAGTTACAACTTTCGTAAGTGAAAAAACACCTTATTTTATATTGGACACATGTTAGCGTATTGAGTCCGGACGTACGTCACGCTACTGCGTAATATTTTCTCGAAGTCATCGCTTGAAAATTACAAGACTTGGTGAGAAAAAGAAAATTGCATTTATATATTTACCATACAATATTATATATATTATATATTATATATATTATATATATATATATATATATATATATATATATATATATATATAGATTTTAATATTTATATAAATAGCTAGTAAATATTTAATAGCATATCAAAAATTCATAATCATTTATTTTTTAAAGTGAAATACACTAAAATTTTATGTATTGAATATATAAATGTATAAAAATTGCGCAATATATATATATATATATATATATATATATATATATATATATATATATATATATATATATATATATATATAATAAAATTTATTAAATGCATTTCTAATTCTCTCTCTAATACAATTTCAATATATTTGGTCATAATCTTATATATTTAGATATTCAACATCTGAATTTTAATATTTATAAAAATATTATATAATCTTTAATAATACATTAAAAATATCACTCTCATTAAATAAAAATGCATATTTCATGCATAATAATGTATTATATATATATATATATATATATATATATATATATATATATATATATATATATATATATATATATATATATATACCTTTTTAAGTGTTATATGAAGGGTTGATCGTAAATCAATCACTAGCAACCAAACAATTATTAAATCAATAAATGTCAATCAACATGAAAAAAAATACTATATTAAGAGATTTAAGAATGTAATCAAAATACGAGATTTCTTTTTTTTTTGTTATGATGTTTTAATTTTTGTTAAAAATTTCAGATTTCGTTTCCTTTCTTATTTTTAAACTAAATATAAATAAATTTTTAATACAATTGGAGCGAGCGGAGGGAGCTATTTCAAAACAACCTTTTTTTTCTTTTTTTTTTATAAAACGCCTGGGAAAACGTTTTTTTTAATTTGTTTTTCAAATTCGTTTAATCTGTTAATTTTAACTTTAATTAAAATAAATATTATTATAGTTTAATTAAGATTTAATAAATATAATTATATTTATTCAAATTAATGATAAATAATTAACGATAAATAAAAAAAAATAAAAAATAATTATTAAATTTTAGTTTATTTTAAAAAAATAATTAATGAGTAAATTATTTATTAAAAAAATAATTTAATAAATAAATATTAAATCATGATTAATTTATTTAATAAAATTCCTATTAATTAATTAATGTTTAATATAGTAATAAAATTATATATATATATATATATATATATATATATATATATATATATATATATATATATATATATATATATATATATATATATATATATATATTAAATTTGGGTCATTATATTGATATAAAATGATAATATTCAAATTTTATTTATTTATAATACTAATAATTAATATCTTAGAAAATTTGTAAATTAATTACTAATAATTAAATATTCGAAATACATTATATTTGTATTTGATTTTATTTTTTTTTTAGAAGAAAAAATTTTATTTATATTTTAATATATTTTTTTATTATTTAAACGAATTAGTGAATAAATTCTATAATTAATTTAAATATAATAAGATTAATTCATTTATTCACTTTTACATTCATCCAATAAACAAAAAAAATAGTACAATTTTTTACTTTACATTAAACTAAACAACAATAAAAGATTCGTAATTAATAGATTCAATTTTATATCGATTTCTTTTAACGATTCTAAAATGCAACCAAACAGCCTCTAAATTAATAATTAATAAATGTACTTAAATATATAAATATATATAAAACAATCATAAGATATACATATAAAAGTTTTTTTAAAAAAAATATCACGATCCTATATAGCTGGCCTAGTAGATTGAATCACTAAAATTTCAAAAATATCATTTTCATTATCTACTTTAGAAGGGTTAAGTGATGCTCATTTTGAACAAGCCAATATATATACATAATACATATATTTAAATTCAATGTTGACCACAACGGCATAGTAAATGTAGAAAAGCAATAATTGTAAATTTTTTTTTAAAATAAAATAATTATATTTTGAAGATAATTTTTTAATGATGGGTAAAAGCTAGTTCTACTTTCTTTTGCTAGTTTTACTTTGGAAAACATACCCTAATCTAATAATCAACAAAGATTTAGTAAAAGCTTCTAAGTGTGATGAGTAATAAAACATAGTCAAAATCTTGAGTTTATTTGTATGAATTTGTAAGTGGACTTTATAATTTAATAGTAATTAGGGCGATGGTTTCATGGAGGAAAAAGAAAGGTGGAATTAAAAAAAATAGTTTTTTATTCAAAAAATGAGAAATTTTTTTACATATGGTTGTTTATATTTGAGAGATTGATTCATGATAAATACTATTATTAGATTTCGCTTTCATATTAATTTAGAAAACAAAACTTCAAAAGTAACCATATTCATAAGAGAGTTTAATTAGCCCTAAACATAATTGCTTGCAATTTTTAATACTTTAAAAAGTGTTAATGATCGTAAGCATGATTTATAAGCATTAGTAACTAGTAAATATTTAATGATTCAAAGTTAATAAAATCAATAGAAAATAGGTGAGGCTGACTTCTATCATTTTAGAGTTTAAGCTTTGGATTGATTATATAATGTCAAAATTAGCAAAGTCCACTCAAGATTATTGAGTCATTGACCCTAAAAAAATCATCATTTAGCTATTATTATGAAGAAATGCAAAGAGTAAGAAAGGCATTAAAGCAATTTCAAAATATAAAAAAGAATATATAAGTCATATACAAGCATTATTAAGAGCCAATAAGATCAATTTCATATTTTTGATGAATGATAGAAAATGTTTTGCTTTAGTGAGGCCAAAATTGTAAAAAATTAACTATTTGCATTCTTAGGTCAAATTTTTTTTATATTTTCTCTAAATATTTAAACTTATTACTTGATGAAGTAACACTTGAAATTTTGGAACATATAAATACAGACAATTTATGATGTTACAACTAAATATATTGAATGTCATAACTTTAAAAATTTTGGAGGAGCTAATAGGAGACAATTTTAAAGAAACAAATTAAAAAAAAACATCCTCGATAGCTCAATGAAGATTGATTGGGCTTCAAGAGGAAATGGCTTTTGCTTGCAACATGAACGAGGAAAAAAAGAATGAGGGAGCGCGTGAAAATGATCTCTTTTTATTATAGATCGATCATTCGATCTTTAGAATTAGAAATAGGTTGTTTTAATTGAATGAGTTTGAAAATTAAAATGAGGATTAAATTGTATAAGATGGATTAGCCATTAGTTATTTTAATTATAGATTAACATCAAAATTTTCTGAAATCATTTCTTTAATGTAACAATATGAGTAATTTTAATTTTATGTATGATGCAACAACGCAGTGATTTAGAGATCGTTTAACTACGCCTTAAATGGTGAAGCTTAAATCGCAATATTTGAATTTCGATGTTCACGTAGACTTTCTCAATTGACCGTAAGCGTGATAGTTTAGTGGAACAACAAGCTAAATCGTGAACGGACAAGCCTCGATATATGCATAATTTCATTAAAATTGATTTTAATTAATTGATAATTGATCAAATATTTTTATTTAATTAATTTTAATATTTTAGGCACATTTGTAGAGCCAAAATTTTAAATTGATATGACATCAATATATAGGACATTTTAAACCGATTCATGTGATGTTCTTCAATTATTTATTTTAACTTTCATAGTCATTTGATGTGAACCATATGTGGGTTGTCATTTAGAGGTTTGGGTGCATTTGAGTTTGTAGCACGCACTTCATAATACCTTTCATGTTCATGTTAACACACCTTCAACCTACTTTGATATATATTTGATGTACTTGATATCATGTATGAGTTATTTCAAAATGAAGTCAGGAACATACCAATTATGGTAACAACTTGTGCTGATGCAAAAGGGGACACTCTTAAACATTCTTCTTTTCTTTTTCTACTAAAATGTCTCTTTAACTTTCTCCCCTAACCTAATATTAGAGCAATGACTCTTTCTCTACTAAAGTATCTCGTATTTTTTGTTATTTTGAGTAGAACATTAGTGTTACCTAATATGATTTCTAGGTTTATCCTGATGATCGAGCTGAATTAAAGTTAAATGGAAAATCAAGTTATAAATGGAGTTTTCAAAATCTATTTTAAAGTTATAGAATAAAAAATTATGGGCAGTGCAAGAGTAAACTTTATTTCTATATTGGTATTAAATCTTTTCTATTATAGGGTCGCAATGTAATCATTGAGAAGAACCACAAGGATCCTAAAATTACAAAAGATGGAGTCACAGTTGCAAAAAAGTATCGAGTTTAAGGAGAGAGAAAAATGTTAACCTTAAAGCAGGTTGCTAGTGCTACAAACAAAGCTGCTGGAGATGGTAATCTTTTGAATTTATTGTTGATGTTTTGAATTTTTCATGAAAACTTTAAATATTACCTTCTTCCAGTCAATGTGTAAACATTTTTGGATTTTCTTGTCATATTTCCAACTAAAGCATTTAGTATGGGCATTTTGGTGATCATAACCTTCCAATCAACCGAGTTTGAAAGATTTTCCATGAGTTTGTCTACATGAAACAGTTGAATTCGGCAAACACAATGTTGTGTATTGAATCAAGGAAGTTGTGAAAATTTATACCTGTTAGAAATTTCTTTGCTCAACTGAAAGTTTTCAAAATTCTTCTAAATAACATGAAAAAGAAAGTTTAAAGATTCATTTTATGATTCATTAATTTTTCTTTTGCATAAATACATCTTTTTGGCGATCAAATACAGATGGTGAAGATTGAGCAAACGCATAAATACAGAATGGAAGGATGAAGGTATATGTAAATTGTTCCTATGTTGGAGTGAATCACTACCCTGTAATTTCTCAATTTTTGCTTACTAATAGTGATTTGTTTTGGAACAGGTAACTTGTGAACTGTCCTAGCTCAGGCAATTTTGCTGAAGGTGTAAATTGTTGCAGCAGGAGTTAATGTCATGGATTTGGAATGGTATAAATTTGTTATAAATTCTGTCACAGCTCATCTGAAAGGCAGAGCATGGATGATTAGTACCCAGAAGAGATTACACAGGTTAAGAATGCTGCTGACATGCTTATAATTTTAGTTCCTTCTTTTTTTTTTTAAAAAAATTATGTTGATCTCACCATTTAAGTAATTGACAATAATTCTTTCATCTTGGAATATTGGAAAACAGTATTGAGCTTATTGCATATCAATTGTCCTTAGTAGTTTGGTTTTAACATTCTATTATTTTATTTTTTTTATGTCATCTTTTTCTTTTCTTCATTTGGTCTTGTGAAATTGATATCTAACTATAGTTTGTTGTCTAATGTGCCCATGAATCAGTGCCACCATTAGAAATAGTGACAGAGAAATGCATAGATTTAATAAATTCAACCTTTTTAAAGACTTTAAATTTAACCATCGCTAGCTTTTTTCGTGGACGTGGAATAAACAGGTTACTGTCTCTCTTGATGATACTCTTATTCTGCATGGTGGTGGTGACGAAAAGCTAATTGAAGACAGATGTGAACAGGTAAACTTTAAGTTGTTACACACGTTTTTTTTAGCACAATTTTGATGCCTGTAATTAGTGATATCACTTGAATCGTTTTGGTTGAGAGCTACAATCAAGTTCGCAAATCTGTGGATAGGTTCGAACTGAGCAGTGCTCCAAATAGACAAAACATATACCAAAAAAAGTATGTTCATTTTTTTTGTGCCCCTCCTATCATAGTAACCCAAATAAAAGTCTGACCTGAAATAGATGGGGGATGTGGAGACTTAGGGTGGAAAAGGGGGTTTTGCTTGGTGTTCGATGAGATGAAATACATGTGAATCAAAGATTTACACATAATGCTATCATTTGATATTGTTAAATTTGTAGATGAATTTCCTTTGAATCAAAAATTTCTTTGCATATTTGAATTTAAATATATAGTTTGACTTAGTCAAATCTCATCTAAGTGTTTGTCTAAATTGCTTCCTGAATTTAGTAGGTGAATAGAGTTTGATGATCAACTGTCTCTCTCAATTAAAGCTTTCAAATCATCTTCATTTATTGGTGTTGACCTACAACTATATGTCATTTAAAATTAAATAAATGACATAGAGGTTAAATGCCCTAATCACGATCGAAATTAATTAAATTCGATTTGATTTGAAAATTCGACTTCATAATGCGTCGAAAGCATCAAAATTAATTAAATAACAAATATCAAATCAATTAATGATCGATCAAATAATTAAAATCAATTTTTAATGAAATTACGCGCATATCAAAGTCGAGAAGCCTCGACGACGTCCGAATGACCTCCGTTCGCGAAATTGATCGGCCGCCAAACGTCAAACCTATCAAACGACGCCTTCCGATTGATTCGGCGAACGCCGATCAATCCAAGCGCGACGCATAATTTAAACCTAATTTCTACGACCGACTTTGCTCAAACGACCATCGAAATTGATCGCGCTGCGTTCGCATAAACAAAAATTGACACACCATATTGGTTTATAAATTAAATTAATATCACATAAAATAATATTAAATTATAATTAAAGGATTAAATGCTTAATCTTTTAATCCTATTAATCCCTACCTAACCCCTCGCCGTCTAAATGGAATTACTGACCACATTCCTATTGTTGCCGCTTAGTAACCAATCGAGTTCATCGGCTTTAGTAAACGAGGGTTATCCCCTCACATTTCTTTCCTCTCTCATGATCCTCTCTCGTTTCATGCTCTGAAGCTCTAGTGTGCGATTCTCCCTCTCCCTCTTTGCCCTGAACCCACCCACAGAGTCCTTCTCCTCTCGGCCGAGCCTCAGTAGCTTGCTCTCTGCTCACAACCCTGAGCAAACAGAGGACTGATCCTTCCTAATTCCTTCCAACCAAAACCCCGTGTTGTTTCGCTTTCAAGTTATATTTTGTTATGTGGGTTTCTTGAAGGAAATGCAGATTGCTCTTCCATTTGTGTTTTATGGTTGATTTGTTTTTGCAATAGATGAAATTAAGGTGATTGATTTATGCTACAAGCTTTCCATTGTTTTCTCCTTCTAAGGTTGAGCGAGGAGCTCATTCTCTTTGCTTCGTTCCTCCTTTCCTTTCCCCATCTCTGTTCCTTCCACCTGACGGCCGAACTGAGGCTTTCTCCTCCTCCGCTGTGTGATATGTTGGATTTACGCTATAAGCTTTCACTTTGCTGAAATTAAGGTTAGGAGCCCATTATCTTTGCCTCGTTCCTCCTTTCCTTTCGTCCGTCTGATTCTCTCCACTGACGACGGGTCGATGCTTTCACCTCCTCCCGCAGGATATGTTGGTTTATCCGGTTCATGATCCACCGCTTAAAAGTTCCAAAACTCTTTAGGTTTCTCTAAACTTTCTATTGCTGCTCCTAATGGGCAAGCTAAGTATTCTATTATTCTTGTTCTCATAATATAGCTCCAAAAGGGAAGAGTTCAGATTTGCTGGACTTATTAAACATAGTGTGATTGTTTAATCTATGTGGAGTAAATTTCATATAATCATCATGTTAAAGGAAGAGGAGGAGGGAAGGGTTGATTGACTTTGTGCTTGTTTTCTCTTCTTTTGTTATCACTAAGTTAATTAGCCTTTGAAGTACTGAAATGTTTGTGCAAGTTTAAAGCTTTCATTTTTGCCATTCAGTTTCATTAGAGATGCATATTGCCTAGTGCTTGTTCATAATTTACTTACAAGCAATTGTCAAGTCTTTATCTTGCATTAAAATGATTCTATGTTTGCTGTCCATGAGTATTTGGAGGCTGAAATCATGCAAGATATACTGTTTTATGCCTTTTTCTTGCTCTTGAATTATGAAAGCATGTTGTGATAATGAAATCCTAATCCCATTAGCTTATATGATGTCATCTTTGAAAACTTACTTTGGTCATTGATATGTAATGCTTGTTTCTTTCTCTTGATTTGGGGAAGAAGGAAAAGAGAGCAAAGATATTTGTATTACTCATGGGTTTAATCCTATGTTGATGTTGGCTTGAAATGATAAGGTGGGTTGTGATTCCCATGAGATTTTTTCTATTTATTTGGCTCTTCTCTACCATTTGGCAATGTCTAGAATGTATTAGCTAAATCATGTTATTATGCAAGCAAATATCTTTGTTGGATTGAAAATTCAGATTTATATCTAAATGAAGTTAATTGTTTCATCCTATGATTTGCAAAATCAAACATTATTTTCAAACAACTATCATGAGGCAAAGCATGATTTATATTTGTCTCTTTCGAATTGCTGAAACTTTTATTACCTAAGGGAAAACCTATTGATTTTGCTTTTCTAAAAGGAATGCTTGCTGAAAATATTTTCCTCTAAGGGGGAGTCAATCATTTTGTTATTTAATGGTAAGATGCTTGAAAATATTTTCATCTAAGGGGAAATCAGCTAATATGTTATTTAATGAGTATAAGGTTTGCTAAACTTTCTTATCTAAGGGAAAAATCAATTAGTTTTTGCTTTGATGAGATATGATGTGTTCCCATGAATTTCATGCTTCTACTTTGCTTCAATTGATTTCCTATGAAGGGAATTATATATATATCATACTTCTTTCATATGCAAGCTTGAAATTTGTGATATAAGTACCTACCATGTTCTCCAACATGGTAGGAAAATGCTATGCTATCAAAATTTCGGCCGTGGTGTCTCATGACATACACCCATACATGCCTTTTTTGGCATGGTGGGGCACCGCCTTCATGGCAACCCCACATGTGGGGAGAGTCGAGGTCTAAATTTTGATTATTATGCTCCTAATCAAATATACATGCAAACAGCTTTCTTTTTGTTTATATGCAAATGCGAGCTTTAAATTTATTACTTATACTCCTACCATGTTCTCCAACATGGTAGAAATGCTATGCTTATCAAAATTTCTACCGTTGTCTCACATACACCCATACATTTCTTCTGATGGTGGCCCAGTCTCTCATGGCAACCCTCACATGTGGGGGGTGAGCTGGGAGGCTATTGTAAATTTTGATTATTTTGCTCTTAATTAAATATATGCAAGCAACTTCTTTTATTATTATGCAAATGCAAACTTTAAATTTATTACTATAACATGTACTTGTCTTATATTATGTTAACCCATACACTTGGGTGGTGGAAACTTTTTCATGTCTCACAACACCTACCATACACGCCTTTCATGGTGGAAGACCTAGTCCTCTAGTATATGGGATGACGGAGGTCACAAATTTATAAAAAAAAGAAGATAAAAAGAAAGATGAAATGCTTAAGTTGTTATTTAAAATTTTCTTTATCTCAAATGTGAATGCTTATGTGTTGAATTTCTATATCATGTTTATTTGGCCATTATGACATGTATTGTATAATGCTCACCTTAGATTCTATCTACATGTTATGGAATACACATTAGACATATGCTCAAATATAAATACCTCACCTACTTTACTTGTCATTCCCACCATGATTTACATACATGCATGAGGCATAGTGAAGACTTGAAGCAAACACATATGAAATAAATTAAATCTACCATATGACATATATCAAGAAGATATCAAAAAAAAATTTTGAGTTGAAAAGAAACTCACAAGTATATGTGGGTAATTCAACCCTTTATGCAAGATTGAAAGAACTTAAACTTGTGGTATAAGGGAGAAAAGGAGAGTAGAAATGTAGGTATTTTGTGAAAGGAAATCCCTCTTATTTATAGTTTCCCACTCTCTCCTCTTATCATCTATTCTTAGACACACATACGCCTCTCATAAATTACATGTAAGATCATCTAATTTAATGCCATTTTTATATCGATGCACATGTACATGTGATGCATCTTTATCACTTCCTTTGAAAGGGAAAATAAACTCTTTGCCATATCTTCTTAATAAATTTAATGAGTATTTGTCCCCCACTTGCCATGACTTGCATGTGAAGGATGTGGATTTTAATTAACCCACCTCTCTTAAATGACATATGACATCTACTCATATCTTTGTCTTCTCCTTCCCTTATCAAGAGAAAAATACATGATTGATCATATGGGCCTTCAAAAATATTTATTTATTCACCTTTATGTTTGCTGATTTGCCACATAAAGAAAGTTTTTTAGCCAAATCAAGTGCCTAAATTCATTCTAAATTCACTATTTTATATTTGATCATATGGCCTTCAAAATGATTTATTTCTTTATGTTTGATTTGCCATAAAGAAAGAGTTTTAGTCAAATCAAGTGCCTAAATTCATTCTAGGCCCATTACTTTATATTTGATCATATGGGCCTTCAAAATGATTTATTTTAGCCCCTTTATGTTTGCTGATTTGCCACATAAAGAAAGGGTTTTTAGCCCAAATCAAGTGCCTAAATTCATTCTAGGCCCACTACTTTATATTTGATCATATGAGCTTCAAAATGATTTATTTCAAATTTATGTTTGCTGATTACATAAGAAAGGGTTCTACCCAAATCAAATGCCTATATCTATTTAGGTCCCATTACTTTATATTTGATCAAATAGTTCCAACATAATTTATTTCACTCTATACCCTTGCTTGATTTATGACATAAAAGAGGTTTTGGCCAAAATAATATGCATATCATATTTTCAATGAAAGACCTAAGTCTATGCTTATTACCTACATTTGATCAAATAGCTTCAACATAATTTACCTATATACCCTCTTGATTTGTGACATAAAAGGGTTTTCACAAAATAATACGACATCATATTTTCTATATTTTCTAAAGAAAGATCTTCTCCGGTTTGGTCTTGGACCGGTCGTTAAAAACCCAAAATGTCATATTGAAATCTAAACTTTCAAATTTACATTTTCATTTAATTTCCGTACAATATTTTAAAGAGCAAGATACTCGTATGTATGTTGAAGTGTTCAAACAACGGACATGTGAGTTAGGTATAAAACAAAAGAACAGAATCTTCTCTTCCGGTTTAGTCTTGACCGTCCGTTAACAAAACCCAAAAATATCGTATCAAAGACCTAAACTTGCAGACCTACATTTCAACTGACATTTAATGTCCATACAATATTTTAAAAAACAGATACTGTATGTATGTTGAAATGTTCAAACAAAGACATGCGTTAGGTATAAAACAAAGGAATAGATGTTATACTTCCCGGTTTGGTCTTCGGATCGGGTCCGGGTTAACAAAACTCAAAAAATCAAAATTTGACATATAAACTCCAACTTAGATATTCTAATACATCTGATTCCCAAAGAAACGATATCCGTGTATGTGAGTATTAAGTCAAACATAAAGAACAGATCTACATATCCCGGTTTGGTCTTGGACGGGTTGATTAAAACCTAAAAATTTGATATTATAAGAATTTCAAATTAATAATATCGAGAGAAGTAATATAATACAAGATATGAATCAAATTAAAACAAATTCAAATCCTCGGAAGAAAAGTCCAAACCCGATTCTATGTTCAAGAGTGGAAAGGTTTTAAAGATTATACTTCTTGAGACAATGAATTAAGACCGATCCTCAGAAAAATCCGTGAGTGACAAGAATCATCGATTGATATTACCATGATCGAGAAGGGTAATTATAATTAAAATTTCAATGATAAATGATCATATATTCAAATCTAAAATCAATCATAAAATGATCAAAATTCAAAGAATATAACAAAAAATAAATAAATAAAAAATGAAATTAATTATTTAAATTAAAACTAAAAAAATAAATAAAATAAAATCCACCCCTCCGCAACTGTTTGTCTTTGGGTGACAAATTAAGAAAACTTTACATGAAAAGCCGATATAAATTCATTATATTCACTCAATATTCCCAGTAAGGCGTGGCGTGTCTCTGTCGCGTGGTTTTCGCGGTATCACCTGCCCCACGACCAGTGGTTCGCGATATGGCGTCATTAAATTACGATCATTTGCATTATATTTCCGGCTTTCTTTGGTTGAAATGTAGAATGTATTTGGTTGGAAAACCTATGTTAGTTAAGGTTGACTTATATTTGTCCCCCAGACAAACTCCACCCAGTCTACAGCGACGGCGTAATCCATTCGACAAGGATCCTTTGCCGGGTTGATTCGACTACTCATTGCGGACCGACATGACGACAACGATAATAGAGATCTAGAGGCATCATCGTTCCCCATAAAAGTTTAAAATTAAAATAATAAATTTCATAAGTTCCCACTCTCAGATTATATACTGTTATTTAACGATTAAATTTTAATCAAAGTGCTCTCTCGATTGTGAGGGTAATTAATAGAACTTTGCGCTTATAGGAAACCTAGAACCAGATATAAAAGTTCTCAAATGAGAAGCGAAATCTCTGAGTGTCTTATATATCTCTATTATATCAAAATTACAACTTTTCTTTCCTTTTGTTTTCGGAAAGAGGTCGGTGGCGAATTTTCGGATCCCACAATTGGGTTTTCTTAATAAATGAATAGTTATGGAAAGAGAAAGAGCGATATGCACTGACAACAAAAGGAGAGATGAGAGAATATGCACAACTTAAATTTTCATGTCAAAAGTAAATGCAGACATGCCTATAAACTAATATTAGAAGAGAATCTTGATCAATATATTTGTTTCTTATCATCTGTGATCTTGGTTCTTCTTAGGCAATGTGCTTGACATAGACTACATTCGATGATACTTCTATGAAGGGCTACTCAATGACATTGAGGGAATTAAAGCAGTGCCGATGATGAAGTTTTAGTTAGCATTTTCAATGAGAGCATGAGGTACTCAAAAGTTTGGTGAGATGTTTGCAACCAAGGAGTGAAGTGCGAATAATTATTCCTTCCCTCTATAAAAGAGGGAGTTGGAGTGGTTCGAGGCAGTGATCGTATATATCCAAAAGTGAGAGAGAGTGAGAGTAAGAGGAAGAGAGCGAGTGGGTACCATGTGAGCCCTAGCCTTGCCCATCGTGTGAAGGAGTCGAAGCCGATCCCTCTTGTCCCATGAATAGCTTCACTGAGACCTCCTCTTTGCGAGGAGTTGAACTCTGTCCTAGCTGAGGCTGAGCTCGTTGGCCTCATGTCCTAGACAAAATCGAACTGTTTGGTTATGTGGATTAGTTCCCTGTTGCGTGAAACCAGGCCTAGCCCATGTCCTTGCTTGCGTGAACAAACCCCAATCCCAATCCGAAGTCTTATAGGAGAAATTCAAGGGCTATTTTGGAATTTTAAGAAATATATTAGGTATTATGCCTTTTTAATTTAAAAATATTGCAAAAATTGTATTTGCAGGTGAAAGACCTACGTCCGTTGATCTTATAGATATGGACAGGAATTTTATGAAGGCCTCCACCATCAATATTGGTTCGGTATAAGATGCCTTGATCTTGGATTCAGAGCAAGGAAGAAGGTGTGAGTGCATTATTTTGCAAAATGCAACATTGATGAGCCTATATCTTACTAAAATTAAACATAATTAATTCAAATTTAAATTATTTGAAATTAATTAAATCACAGGTTTTAAACTTTGAAGACATGCATGATCTCTTGATAAGGGCGAAAATTTTGAAGATCTTCGGTGTGAGTCCTCTTGGTAGATCCACGCCGATGCATCAAATTTTTGAATTTTGAATTGAGTTAAATTATTCAAACTCACTTAATCTAATCTTGATCATATTAAAACATTTCAAACTAATCAAAATTTTAAATTGGGGGTTTAAATCAAAATTATTTAATCCTTTAATGAATTTTGAATACATGGATGAAGTAAGAATTATTTCATTTTTTATAATATGGATTTTGGTAAAATCCATAATCTTCGGGTTAAAAATATTCGCATAAATGCAGTAGTGAATAATTATTAATTTTTGAAGTAACTGAGCACAAGTATAGGTGCATTACAATCAATTCCACTAAAGATTAAAGACATTCTAAATATGAATGAGGTTAAAATTAAGGATCTATTTCAAGCAAAAATGAGATTGAATTAAGCATTCATCTCAATCATAAAAAAGGAAAGAGATCGAATGAAATATTCATCTCAAAGAGAAGTTGAATTATTGATTTATCTCAAACATAAAACAAGATTGCTCGATCAATTTGGATATATTTTAATTGATCTCATTAAAATCGATCAAAGGAGACTTAAATCAAGTATTTATCTCAAAATTAAATCAAAGATGTGCCTTAAAGATGAAATCAAGGATTCATTCTAAACATCGAATCAACGATGCATCGCAAACATTGAATTAGAAATTCATTTCATACATAAAGGAGATTGAGTCAAAGACTCATCTCAACATTAAATCGAAGATTCATCTCAACATGAAATCAATGATTAATCTCAAAACATATAAATGAGGTTAAATCAAAGATTCAACCTAAACATAAAATGGGTTTGAAATTAGAATTTATAGCAATCATAGAATAACATCACTCAATTGGCATTCCAATAGATGTAAGTCCAATATATGTTTGTGTGCCAGACTTCAAACATACTAAACATAGACATACCAATGGTTGTAAGACCAACCCATGCTTGTAATGCAACCATTACTCTCAAATTCAGCATTCCAAAGGGTTATAAGTCCAATTCAAATGGCATTTCAATGGATGTAAGCTCAATATTTATCTGCAAATCTAATGGACGTATGCCCAACCATTGTTTGCAAGGTGAACTCCACATAAAAATCAGCATTTAGTAAATGTAATTCCAACCTATGTTTGCAATGCAAATATCACTTCAAATTTGACTTTTTAATAGATGTAAGTCCAATATTTGTCTACAAGGCAAACTTCAAACATACTAAATAATGACATTCCAATGGATGTACGACTGACCCATATTTGCAACGCAAGCAACAACAATAATAATAACAACAAGCCTTAAGCCCACTAAGTAATCCTTCGTCTCCATTATGTCCTATTATGTGCCAAATTCTCATTTAATTTAAGTATACTAAGATCATTTTTTATACATCTTAACCAAGTCTTTTTAGGTCTATCTCTACCTTTCTTAACATAAGAAAATCTAATGCATCTACTCTTACGGTCATCGGATAGCAACATTACTCTTAAATCCTAAAGGGATGTAAGTTCAATCAAGCTGCATTCCAAAAGGATGTAAGTCCAATCCTGATCGACATTCTAAATGATGTAAGCCCAACCTATATTCGCAATGCAAATATCACTCTAAACATTGGCATTTCAATGGATGTAAGCTTAATGTTCATCTACAAGGTAGACTTTAACCATATATAAACACGACTTTCTAATAGATTTAAGTCCAGCCTATGTTTGCAAAATAAACGTTGTCCACATATCAATCATGACATTCTAGCTGATGGAAGCCTTATGTATGTCTATTAAACAAACTTCGATCACACAAGTTTGGCTTTGCAAAAATCCCAAATGCATATCTACAAAGCAAATTTCACTCACAATAACACCTTCATAACAACTCTAGTCTACTTTTGGGATGAGGAAACTTATGGCTACTAATCAAACTCTCTAGATATTATGGTTAATAGCTCTTTGATGTTGATTAACTAGAATAATGACAGTCACTGGGCGACGGAACCATGGGATCTTGATCGGGATCATCCTCTTTTTTTTTTAAATAGTTATCCACATTACACCATTAGGCATTAATTTATGCCAAATATTCACATTTATTTTCAACCTTAATCGAAAGTGCTCTCTTATTGCGGTAAGAGAGGTAATTAACTATGGATGCTTACGTTCATAGGAAGTAGAACCCATATCAAAATGAATCTTAACATAAGTTTAGGAGAAATCTGGTTGAATATAAATCTATCTGCCTCATGAAGAACGAACTCCCAACCATCTTAGTATAGTGGAGATTTCAAAGTGTTTTTCTTGAGCAATGAAGAGACCGATGAATGAAGCCATGGTGTTGAATTCAGCCTTTGGATTGTGATCCACTTTTCACATGAAAAACTATATGGCTTGATTGTTTATGAAAAGTAAAATATAAAAAGGCAATAATGGCCTTGTTATGGAAACAAATTGTTGTCCTCCATATATGTGTCATAAGTTGAGTTAAGCCCACAAGTCGAATTTGAAGAACTTCCGATCGACGAACGAACTTCGCTATCGCTTTCAGAACGTCGAAAGTGATCGAAATATAAATATTGCACAATCTAACAAGCAACCAATCAAGCGATCGAGCTATCAATGTGCCGACGCGCATATCGGAGTTGGGAAGCTGCGACGATGTCCAAATGACTCCCGTTCATGAATTGATCACGTTGTTAGCTTCGAAATGTCAAAAACTATCAAATGAGACTGTTCTCGCTCAATTCAGATGAGGTTGTGCAAATGTCGAATGACATGCCTGAAATCGAGGTTCGCCAAATTAAGCCAAATGATCTCCGTCGACGGAACCTTCGTTCGTTTAGAGCGTCGGCGGGTCATAATATAACGATCCTTGATTGAGTCGTCTGCCATGCTCGAGGTCGGAGATCGCGAAAAACCACGGCGCCTCGTTCATGAAATTGATTCAATATCAAATAAAAATATTCAATTTGGATAAGTTTGCTTCGGTCGAGAAATGATTTCACGTATTTTGATTTGATTGACTGATTTGATCGACTTAAACCAAACGCTCGATTGAGAATCGAGCTGTAGTTATGTCCGAAATATTAGAATAACTTTCAATCAACATATATATCAACCTCATATTGAGATCAACGTAAAATTCATTTTAAGATCGATTAAGTGCTTTCAACAATAACTTTATCTAAGACTGTTTAAAATTTAAAACTTTTTCTGAAAATTTGGTTTAAAATATTCGAAAACTATTTTCTTTTTAATTAAAGCGAACTTCTGGATCTCAAAATCTTCGACGGTATCAATTAAAAGTCAAAAGTCTTGGAATTGATTCGATGGATAACTCTAGCTGGATCCCTCGTCTCCAAAACAAACGCATGTTGCAAAAAGAAAACCGCAGCAAACAAAGCCCCTCTTTGGGGTTACGGTTTCTAGTTTGGTTCCCTTTCCTGCCCCCGCTCTTCGAACCCCCTTTCTCCATCCTTTTTGAATTGCGACAGGGAGGAGTGGTGATGGAAATCGAACGAAGGGCAGCGCCCCTTCTCATCTGTATCTATTGATTTTTATCGATGAACAAGCAAAATCTGAATTCCTCTAAGTTATCCATCTTCTACAGGTTACATAAACTATCTCTTCCTCCTCATCCTACTCCTCTTCTCTCTCTCTCTCTCTCTCTCTCTCTGTTTAATCCGTGCATGTACGGGTTGGAGAGATTTATGATGGCTTTCTTGCTTGCACGTAGTGATAACTGATAATATCAGAGATGGGACTCAATGTATGAATTGAAATAGAGGAATCTGTAGGGATCTTAATTGAAGTTTGTGAAGTTTTAGCGGGTGATGGTTATCTAATATGATTTTGTTCGTTCGCTGTCTGCGATGTCTCCATCATGGGATATGGTGAGAGAAAATGTTAGGGATGTCTTTGAAGGGAGCATTGGTGTTACTGTTTCCTTATTGATTGGCAGTGATTACGGCTAAAGACGAAGGTAATTTTTCTAAGTAGAAGATGGTGGCAGATCTTACATCTATAGAGGTAGATGCTCCTACGGTAACAGTGATACCAACAAAGAGGTAAATGAAATATGTTTTGGTGACCGGCGGAGTCATGAATGGTTTGGGGAAGGGCGCGATAGCGAGTAGCATTAGCGTAGTACTCAAAGCTTGTGGCCTTCGAGTTACATCAATCAAAATAGACCCTTACCTAAACAATCACTACAGAGAAGATATATCAATCTGTTATCAACAAGGAGAGAAGGGGTGATTATCTTGGAAAGACAGTTCAGGTTGTGCCTCACATAATTGACGCCATAAAAAATTGGATTGAGTCAGTCTCTTCTATTCTTGTTGATGGAAAGGATGGCCCTCCTGATATTTGTGTGATAAAGTTGGGTGGAACTGTAGGTGATATTGAATCAATGCCTTTTATTGAAGCTCTACACCAGTTGTCATTTTCTCTTGGCAATGAAAATTTCTGCCTTGTTCATGTGAGTCTTGTACCTGTACCTGGTGTTGTTGGTGAGCAGAAAACAAGGCCGACACAGCATGGTGTTCGTGAACTAAGAGCATTGGGCTTGACAGCTGACCTATTAGCATGTCGTTCTACTCAACCTTTAAGAGAAGGTACCAAGAAAAAACTGTCACAATTTTGTCATGTCCTGATTTCTAATATTCTCAATATTCATGATGTGCCAAATATCTGGCATATTCCGCTATTACTTTGGAACTAAAATGATCATGAAGTTATATTGAAGCAACTGGATTGTTTCAGCATCTGTAATGGTCCAAACTTCCAGAGTTGGACAAAGATGGCAGAGTCATATGACAACCTGACTAGCTCTGTTAAAATTGCTTAGCTTGGAAAGTACATTGGACTATCAGATTCTTATCTATCTGTGATCAAGGCCCTTTTGCATGCCTGTGTTGCTTGTTCTATGAAGCCATCAGTTGAATAGGTTGCTGCTTCAGATCTTGAAGATGAAAGTGCAACATTGACTCCAGAAGCATATGCAGTTACATGGGGAACCATCAAGGTGATTGAAGGCCTCGTTATGCTCATCGAGTACTTGATTGAACGAAGAGGTCTTCAAAACACGTCTCATCGGGGTGTGTGGGTAGGCAAAATAGTTAGATGTAGCCCGTGGGGATATGACTAGAATCTTAGAAATCTTGTTGTAATTTTGGACTTAAAACAAAAAAAAGGGGTTTGAATGTGTATATATTGCATTGTATTGGTTTTCTCTTATCACGGTGATTGAAGGTCCGTTATGCTCGAGGCGGCGATATTGAAAAAGTATAAAAACAACCGCCACGCTCATCAGGGCATGACGGGCAGACCAAAATAGTTATGATGTAGCCCCTTATGCGGGAATGACGTCAGAATACTGTCAAAATGTTGTCGAAATTTTATCAAATTTCTGAACTTAGAAAAAAAAAGAAATCAATATATATATATATATATATATATATTGCCTTGCATTTGTCTTCTTTAAGGTTTAAAGCGTCCGCTCATTATCGTGATATTGAAATTTATGGTGTATTCGAGATCTGCTCGTTAATGCTTGTAAGTAAGCAAATACTCATCACCCTCTGAGGGATGGCGTCTAGAAATTCGACTAAAATTTGGAACTTAAATTCAAATCAGAAAACTTAAATTAAATAAGAAAATACACGATAAATGTTAAAACGAACATCAAACCAAAAAAAAAAGAGAAAAAACATTTACAAAACTTATTTAAGCAAGTTGAAAGCTTTTCCGAAGTGCGAACTAAAATCCTTCCCCCTCTTTCTCAAGTACTCTAAACTCAAGCAAGTGTTCTCTTCTTATTTAGAGGATTTGAAGAAGTAATGAGGAACCCATTCTTATTTAAAGTAACTTCTTAATAAAGTGAGTTTTCTTGTAGAATTCTTCAAAATTAAAACAATTGAGAAATTTGGGAAATATTAAACTCATAACTTTGCAATTCTCTGACTTAAGTTGAAGCGGTGAAATGAGTCATCTTTTCTCCAAAACTCCTCAAAATTAAATAAGCTTCAATTGAAACTTGGGGAGTCAAATACCAAACTCATAAGAGTCTTTGATAAATTTGAAGTCGATTCTAAGTAAATATGTGATTTGATGTGGAGTTAAGGATAAATTCATGTTGAATTTGAACTCTTATGTGAACAAAATTTCTCTTTGGAAATTCAAAGTGTTAAATTCATAAACAAATAATCAATGTAAATAATACACTTGAATAATCGCATTTGATGTCAAAGGAAATAAGGATCTCAATTGAATATCAAAGGACAAATGATTGGTGGTAAATTCAAATGTCCAATTTCAAATTGAAAACAAAGGTGTGCAAGTAATTCGATAACTTTCTAAGCAAAATTTAATTAGCACATGAATGAATAGCCCTTAAAAGATCATTTGGAGCTTGCATTTAAAGTTGAATTTGAAGTACTTGTGATATATTTATTGCTTATCTTCAAAATAAATGAAATCCAAATGAAATCTACAAAATGACTTATAAAGTGGCTAACCAATTCATCAGTAAGCATATACAAAGTCTTTCAATAGTCACTCAAGTTACATTACGTGATACATTGAGTGAATCAATAAAAATTCATATAATTTGAATTAGAGTTGTGATAAACTCAATGCTCATTTATAGATATAAAATCAGTTTTTGGTTTAGAAAAAAAACTGAAAGTGATTAATTGATAAAAATTTGAAAGTTCTTTAACAACTACAAGCCAAATAATATCTAAGAATTGAAAAATTCAATACACAATCATGGATATGCAATTTTTTTATAAGCAGATAGAAGGCGATGCAAAATCAAATTCTCTATGAATTATGGAGCTTCTTTCAATCCAAAAATTAAGGAATTTCATTCTAATTATGATTTTTAAAATCAATGATTTCATTAATTAGATGAAATCTATAAATACCTGCATGTGATCGGACATAGAGATTTAAGTGCAAATTTTAATGTCTGAAAAGGCTATACGGGCTAAATTGGAATTAATTAAATATTAATCTGAAAAATCTAATGAGATATTAGATCAATTCTGGTCTTACTGTGGCCGGTTGAAACACATCGTCTGGCGAATAAAAGAGCGTCAATTAAAGGCGTTCTTAGATACACCGCATGGGCCGACCATGAATGTTTAAATTTAAGTCACTGGGATCTTTAGCTGTTCTTCGGTTTAGTCTTAGGGCTAGTTGGGTTAACAAAAAACTAAAATCTATCATAAGAATTTCAACTTAGTAAAATATCGAAGCTAATTTTGTAATTGATGATCCCTCATTAAGAGTTAAGCGAGTTGGATCTAAGTTTTCAAATATATTGAGTCAATCAATTAACTATCCCGAGGATGGTTGTTGAGCGGTGATTTCAATCGGAGAATACTTCCATCAAATGCAGCGATTAATCTCAAATCAAATTAACTCAAATTGAGTGTCAATCTAAAAATTGTTTAAATGAAAATCTATCATTAAGAGTTTAAAGCAGCTTCGATATCCTTGATAGGCTTGTGGAGGTGACAAATTCTAGCGCCAAAGGCGATGTCAAACTAAGTGTTCTACTATGTTCACTCTCAACTAATTTCATGTGATGGGGCGTGGCTCGTGTCCTCGACTACTGGCGGCCATAGCTCCAGATGATGCTCTGACCGTTCTCGATCGGGTGGCAGCTGGTTAGACTCCATGATATTACGATCCCGTATGCTCCTCAATGGCTCTGCCCTTTGAGTTGTGAATCATACGGTATACTTGATAGGACAAACAACCCTCTGTCAGCTAATGTAGACTTAAGATTGTCTTCTTAGACAAACATCATCCTAGGTCTACAAGGATTTCTTGACAACGCTGTGTTCGATAAGGATCCTTTGGTCGGGGTTGATACCTCATCTAAGTAGACTATGAACATCGCACGGGATGATGGAATCATGGGATCTAGGCGACGCGTCATCATTCCCCAACCATCTAGTTTAATTTGAAATGGTGAATTTCATAATCTTAAATTCTAAAACTCCATATCTTTATTATATGCTTATGCAATGTATTTAGCGATTTAATAATCGAAAGTTCTCTCTCACTTATCGGGAGAGATAATTAACTATGCTTGCACTTATAGGAAACCAGAATCTAAAGTCCTCACAAAATGAGGCGAATCTCTGGGTAGTGTCTTATCTGTTATTATTATCGCGAAATATACATATATATATATGTATGTGCATGAATATATATATATATATATGTCTTTGGAGATTCTTTATTTGGGCTGCTTGGTTTTTTGCTACTGTGTTTTGTAGAGTGTTGTGTAGTTTGGTGCTTGTTATTATAAGATTTAAACAGATAAAGAGAATAAAGAATTTATGGAATCCTGTCTTGTCTTGTATAGTCTCTTCTTTGATTAGTGGAAACTCCATCACTCTTTGTGGGGTAAGCATGGGCTTGTTGAAATTCAGCCACATAAATCTTAGTGTTTTTATGTATATATTTTCTTTATTTTAGTTGTGGTTACATCTGTCTCAATTTTAATGATGCTTCTGCAAATCATGTCTTTTGGCATCTTTTGTTACATTAAATTGGTATTAGAGTGTTGTTGTGAGATCAAGGACCATGATGTTTGACATTAAGAAATTTGATGGTTCAAATAATTTTAGCCTTTGAAGAGCAAAGATGCTTGGAGCTTGAGTCCACTAGGGCCTTGCTAACATGCTTGAAACTGGGAGTGAAAAAGACAAGATCTTACTTTTTTCCTTCTCTTTAGCGCATGTGTTTCATTGTCCCACCACAAAGAACTCTTCTTAAGTTTGATAGTCACCAACTTTACTCTTCTATCTTGGAGAATATTCTTGTTCACAAAGATCCACTTCACATTGAAGCCATTCAATGAATTCATCTGGATTCATGTGACCTTCAGGGAAGGATTGCTCCATACAATTGATTTAACAGGTCATCTAGTCATGGGATGGGAAATTGATACTTGATGGTGATCTTATTCCCTGCTTTATTGTCAATAGGCATATGCCATAATTCATTCTTAGGCACAATCAAGGCTGGTGCACATGGACTAGCACTTTCTTAAACCTCTAAACATCATGTCTTCAATATACTCCTGTAACTCTTGATTGTCAGTGAGTCGCTTCCAATAAGCAGGTAGATTGGGAAACATGGATCCTGGGATGAGATCTATGATATGCCGGATCTCTCTTAGGTAAGGTAACTCGGCTGATAAACTATCAATTAGAACATCCTAAAACTCTTTCAATAGGGGTTGCACACATGTGGTATTGACTTCCCATATATTATTCCCCTTTAACTTCATTAATGTCAATCTCACTGGAGCTTTTTTAATGGCATGTAGAGAAGTAGCTTGTGATACTATGACCTCCACCTTTGGTCTCTCATCTCTGTATGTAGATGATACTAGAAGGGGAAAAATAGCATCTAGATTGCAGGAATAGCAGCTAGTCGCAGATTGAGGGGAGATCGGAAAGTGGGGAATGACTTTCAAGGATAGAAATTTGATTCACTACCTTTTATCAATTAAGATGTAGCTATCACTATTTGTTGAAGAAGAGATTATATCCCTCCAATCAGGGAAAAATAGAGAAAATGGTTCTCTAGGTTTCAAAACAACAAAACTCAAGCAAAAGTACCCTAATGCAAGTCTTAAGCACTTATTTATATTATTAGCAGCTAACTCAAACCCTTATCATAAAATGAATAAACCAAAATAGATAAACCATCACCCTTATGGTGGCCAAGTATGAACCTGGGTCATTGGTTTGAATGGTCGTCGACTTCGAACTCGACCGAAAATATTCAACCATCGACCCGAATTTAAAATGAGTTCAAATTTTAACTTCGACCCAAACCCTAACCCAAACCTCGAATATTGATCGGGTTGAATTATCACCCAAACCCTCGAACTCGAATATTAAACGGGTTCAAAATTCTAACCCGACTCAAACCCGAACTCGACCCATATAAGCTTAATAATGACAAAAATAATTTATTTAACCAAATAGAGAAAAAATTTAACATTAAATATTATTACTCAATTTTATGATATCCTATAATTTTTTTATGAGATAGTTATAAATTCTAATAAGATTTTATAATGGCTTGTAACTTATTAGTTATTATGAGCCAAAAATAAAATTAACATAAATAATACATCACAATCTCTCTTGAGTCTTTAGTCTTGACATTATAAACAATTAATATTATAAATAATTAAAATGAAATAATAACAACATTTAATTAATTAAAATTACATCCACAACACTAATACACCCTAAGCAACAACATTTTTTTTAAAAAAAAACTTCTTCGAAAGCGACTTTGGCAGATAGAAAAAAAAAAGCTGCATCAAGGATGTATAAGGATAAAAATTAACGCTTAAAGTAATACAAACAAAGTGAAGGATAAAAGCATCATAAATAGAGAAAATTAGTATGTGAGAGAAGGCTCAAGCTCAATCACACCAAAATGGGGTGATGCAAATATGAGCATCCAAACTTCATCTGAATGGTTACATCACAAGAGATACTACCCAAAGAGGGAAATCATCACCATCATTACAAACACATGGAAAGATAACAGCCATTTGTTGAAAGTCTTATGAGCCTTAGTACCTGCAAACCTAATCAAAGTCATATATTCTATAGGGGACAAAGCGAGAATGGGAAAGAGATTATCCCATACAAGATAATTATCACCAATATATTCACCATATCATGAGAGTCCTTACCCATATGATAATGAAGCATCTTGGGACAAATAAATAGCAGGGAAACCTAGTAACAATAGACAACCTGCTGGGAAGCCTGCTGAAATCTTGCTAAGCATATCAATAACATGTAAATAACACCATCGCAATTCATATGAAACTTACAGGCCAGGAAAACAGTCCAGTCAAAATAGTCCAGGAATACAGCCAACCAGGAATACAACCCATAAAAATGGGATAACCAATCAGATAAAGAATGCAGAAGCCAGATGTTAACAACCACATATTTAATAGCATAATCACAAGATTTGCACAAGTCTACAGACACAAGATGGAATGCGAGCTTGATAGATAGGCCACAAGCGGATGATAAGCGCACCCGCTACAAACAACACAAAAAAAACCAAACAGAGAAACAATCCAGGCGACTCGGCGGAAAACACCAATAGAATAAACAATGCATGATAACAACCATGTGGTTAAAGCGTAATCACCGCAGGTCTACAGAACCAAGCGAAATGCAGCAAAAATAGATAGATAAAATTGTGCTAAGTATGCAAATGCAGAATTCTTCAAATTGTCAAGCATAAAAATGTTGAAGGATCAGTAAAGGTTCGGCCAACAGAAAAAGGTAGACATTACTACAAAAAAGCTAAATAATCAACAAGGCAACAAAGGTTAAAAGAAGCACAATCATCATAGAAAGGCAACAACATCACCTAATTATGTATAATTGTGCTTGAATTATTATAGTCATCCATTAAATTCTTGCATGAAAATTAAAAAAAATACTCAAAGAGACTAGTTAATTAAGTTAATTGTTAATTGAGATATCACCATCATGCTTGTCACTTTGATTGGAAGTGTACTTCATAACATCTCCTGTGACTTTATCAAGATCAGAATCATTTAAATCTACAACAAAGAAAGACTTCAATTATACAAATTAGAGATACATAAATAATTTAATTGAAAATTTATTAAATTTATTAAAAGAAAGACTTCAAATCTGTATCTTTATATAACCAATCCTTTGTGCATACCAATGCTTCCACAATATCATCTTTTAGTGCACTCCGATATTGATCAAGAATCCTCTCGCTATTACTAAATGCACTTTTAGATGTAACGGTAGAAATTGGTATACACAAAACATCCAGCCATATTCAGGAAACTATATTGGTTTGCCCTCTAATAATGCAATATGTCTAAATCCATTTTTCTATCAATCTAGGCTCATCTAAGTATAGTTGAAGCTTAGATTTTCTCGATACCATCTTCTTCATCAAAAGAATCAAAATCCTTAACAAAATGAAAGTATAATATAAAATGTCAACTAAATAAGCAAAAAAAAAAGACTAAAATAAAGTAAGTGTACGCAAAATAGTGATTTTGAAATTGTTGAAGTTAATACTCTTGAATTATCAATTTCGATGTTCTAGTGATTTCTGAAGTTTGTAATGATGAACTTTGTATCCTTGATTTCGAATAATTTCTAAACAATAAAAATAACTTCTCCCTCACATTTTCAACTTCTCTAACCCAATCAACTCCATAAAGTCTTTTATAACACCATTCAACAACATTAAATTTGTACCTTGGATGAAGGATGATAGCTCCTGCAAGTATTACACAAAAATCAGACTAATGTTTCTCAAATTTTGAAAGCATATTTAAAGCCATCCTTCTGATGTAGTCATTATCACTTAAACTTTCATGCTTTAATGTTGCATATGCTTGAAACAAGTTGAAAATAGAGATTTGTTGTAGAACACCTTGTGCTAGAAAATACACATGTAATTTCATAAAAAGGTGCTAAGAAATTGCATATGCTGATAATTTTTTCCCATTCAATTGTTGATGGACAACTCTTGTAGTTCGAGTCACCCAATTCTAGATGCAAAAAAGCACGCTTGTAATAGATAACACTATCAAGCATAATAAAAGTTGAATTCCACCTAGTAGGAATATCTTGCCTTAATCCCTTCTTTTCATCAATAAAACTTTGTTTAGCACATTCCAAAAATCTTGGTTTTCTTGCTTGAGAACCTTTCACATATTTAATACTTTCACGAATCTTTGATATTGAGCTATCAATGTCTTTTAAACCTTCTTGAACAATCAAATTTATGATATGTGCATAACATCGTATGTGAAAGAATTCCCCATTGCAAAGTAGGCCACCTTTCAAATTTAAATGATTTCTCATGAATTCAATAGATACATTATTAGCTGAAGCATTATCTAAAGTAATACTGAAAATCTTCTTTTCAATCTCCCAATCAAGTAAAAAAGTTTGAATTACTTCAAACAATGCAAGATCGTCATGCGGAGGCGTCATAAAACTGAATTTTAAAAATTTTTTTTACAACTTCCAAGTATTATCAATGAAATGTGCTGTTAAATAAATAAATCCATCAGTATTTATGGAAGTCCATAAATCTAACGTCAAGCAAACTCGACTAGTGATACTTTGTAGCATTGTTCGGATTTGCCCCTACTCTTTCATGAACATCTTTTTGCAATATTTTCTAATAGTATTTCTTGAAACAAGTTACAAATCTCGATGCAAATAATGTAAAAGTGCTCTCAGACCATTCAACGCATTGAAAAGGTAAATCATGCATAATAATGCAAGCGGTAAGCAAGTCACGAAACTCTTGTTGGTTGAACTTAGCATTGAACATGAAAATAGATGAAGAAAAATTACTTTGTAATGTGTATCCCTTTTTTTGCAAGTTTGTAAGTGACGTTTCAAATTGCCAGTGCTAAATTTGCTATCACATATGTAGGTTGCATCGCACTTTTTATATTTGTATCTTCGTTTTCCATCATTTTCAATAGGTAGTAAATCAAAATATCCCAAAAAAATGATAACACTCTTCTCTTCTTCCTAGCAAGTCTATTGCTTGTCTCTTCATCAATTGTTTGAATTTCATTCTCACCAATATCTCCATAAAAAAAAAAAACTTCATTTTCTTGAGCATTACTAATAGTATTGGAATCCTCCATCTAAATTAAAAATTGATGATAAAAATTTATAAATAATACATTATATATATATTACACATTTACATCCTAATCAGTAAATAGCTAAATGATACATAAGTAAGAATTCCTCAATTCCCCATACAATATTCATCTCAACTTCTCAAGACGACCATCCTACAACAACATTTAAATGAGTAGATAAAAAAATGATACAGAAATAAATTTCCATACAATATTGAATATTCATCTCAAGTTTCAACTTCTCATCAAAACAACCGAATAAACAAATAAACGACAAATTTCCCATACAATATTCATCTCAACTTTCTCGCATATGTTAAACAGTAACAACATGTCCATTCATATGTGCAATACAAATAAATAACCAGATAAACAATCACCAATCACGCATGACAGAGAACAACTGAAACAGCATGGTCATTGACTCATCCATACAATTACAAAGCGATCACCAAACACGAATGACGAGAAGGATTGATTTAGATCTAGTATGACTCTCCAAAGATAAAGCAATGAAGGATTACAGATTACCTTAGACTCGAAATGAGAGAAAGATTTCAAAGAAGAAGGGTGACGGAGAGTCGAGAGAAAGAAGATGCCGAGATGGCAACGTCGGGAGGGATTCAGCTTTTGGCCTTCGCAGTTCACAGAGGCCACACCGTCAAAGCCACAGAATCGAGAAGAGGTAGAGCCGCAAGCGCAAAGGAAAGGAAGTCCGACTCCGAAGTATGAGAAGAGAAATTAGGCTTGCCGCTTTCCTTTCCCGCTTTTAGAGTAAAGGGTAAAGCTATAGGCTTCTGACGACTGGGCCGTCGAAATGATCGGATGGTTCAGCTTGCTCTTTGCTCGGCGAACCGCGAGGACGCGCGGCGGAAGCCGTGGAATCGACGGACCACTCGAGTTATTGATTCGGTCGATTTGTTTTGGGTCAACCCGAACCCGACCCGCAAATTAATTCGTGTCATATATTACGACACTAACCCGACTCGAAAATCTATTTTACTGACCCAAACTCGGATTTTTCGAGTGGGGTTTGTAATGAGTTAATAGTCGGTCAATTTTGATACCCTATATGAACCTATTGGGCAGACCCTTGGCGGGCTTTTTTGCAGGTTCCTTGGCCCACTAGCTTCCAAGGACACTTCATGTCATTCTTCTCAAGCTAGAAGAGCTTCGCCTTCATCACCAGAAGTGCCTAGGTCTTTGTAGTACGATTAAGTCAACAATGTTGAATGTAGCAGAAATATTATAACCATTAGGAAAATCAATCTTGTATATATTATCGTTGATCCTCTTCATGATTCTGAATAGACCATCAGCTTTATGTTGGAGCTTTCCAAATTAACTAGCAAAAAAATTTTCCTTCTTCAATTTGATCTATACAGATCTCCTCTGAAAATCATGACCTTTCGGGACTTATTAGCCTACTTCTAGTACATGGTATTCTGCTTGATAGTTTCTTTCTTCACATGCTCATGTATGGCCTAAATCTCTTTGACTGTAGCCTCTGCATTTATATTAGGCTTAATGGTTGAGAGGATGGGCGTCAACTCCGCATAAATGAGAGGATTCCGCACATGAACTACCTCGAAAGGATTGTGACCTGTGGATTGACTTGTGGATCGATTGTAGGTGAACTTAACCTAGGGAAGATTGAAGTCCTGCTACATTATGTTTTTTGCTTACAAAACACTTGAGAAGATTTTCTAAACTTTGGTTCACTATTAATATTTATTTGTCCCTTTGTCTAAGGATGAAGTGTGAATTAAAGTGGAGCTTCTTACCCAGCTAACCTCATATCATCCTCCATAAATTTCTTAGGAAGTTCACATCATTGTTTGAAGTAATGGTTTTGAGCACACCATGAAGACAAATTATCTCCCTAAAATACAAATCAATAATGTGTGAGGCATTCATCATCTTATAGCATGGTATAAGGTTGTCATCTTAGAAAAATGGCTGGCTACCAACATAATAGAATCCTTATTTTGCTGCATTCATGGTAGATCCATAATGAAATCTATACTCACATCCACCAATGATAACTCTGAAATAATAATTGGGGTATATAAACCTATGTTCTGCGCCTGAGTCTTGATTATTTGACATGCTTTGTGCTACCGTATATGTCTCTCCACATTCCTGGGCAGTCTAGACCAAAAGAAAATTTTCTTTCATGAGTTTATTGCTACTCTGTCTCTTTGACCTTGTAGTCAACAATTGAAAGTAGCCCTCTTTGCTTCAGCATGAGATTTTGTATTATGTATTGAATTCGTGATTGGCATTGATGATTGCATGATTGCATCTCAAGTTTATGTTTGTGGATCATGCGTTGTTATTGCATTTTGGGAAGTACTAAGAGTTCAAGGCAACGTAAGGAGAAACAATCATTTTTACTTTGATATGGATGTATATTTTGAGCTAAAGACCTTGTCTTTTTCTGAATCAGCTTCTACTTTGATCTTACATAACAGCTCACACTGACATGTTCAACAGCTTAGGACAACAATTGAGAAAAGTACTGCTATGTTTGACAAAGAGAAAGCACAAGAACGGTTATCTAAGCTTTCTGGAGGTGTTGCTGTTATTAAGGTATGTAATTATTTTTAAACATTTTCATTTGAACCATGCTTAAGTGATCACCATGTACGTGTTTGTTTGCAGGTTGGTGGAGCCAGTGAGACTGAAGTTCGTGAGAAAAAGGATCGGGTTACAGATGCTCTGAATGCAGCAAAAGCAGCTGTGGAAGAGGGTATTGTTCCGGGTGAGTTTTTTATTATTATTATTTTAATTTTGGTGTTGGTAGTCGGATTTTGTTACTTCATTCTTAAATATTACTTTTTTTAGGCGGCGGTGTTTCTCTTTTATACGCTACAAGGGAGTTAGAAAGAATCCCAACCAAGAACAGTGACGAGAAAATTGGAGTTCAAATCATTCAGAAAGCCTTAAAGGTTAATCTCGTGATTTGTAAATGTTAAAGCTACCAAAATTTTCCAAACTAACAATATGTTTTCTTGCAGGCTCCTGCTTATACAATTGCTGCAAATGCAGCTGTGGATGGTGCAGTAGTTATTGGCAAACTTCTAGAACAACATGACCTTAATTTTGGCTATGATGCTGCTACAGGTGCTTTTTTTGTATTTGAATGGCAGTTGATTTCTGATCATTATTGCATGAAATATAACTCATAGTTTGCTACTTAGTCTATCTCTTCATGACCTGCAATCTGCTTGCTGTTCTTAAATTTTTTGTTCCTGGATTCTTATTAGTAATTGTTGTTGTTTTTGCGTATGAAATACACTGCTGTTAATAACCGAACCAAGGTCTTAAAATGCCTTTGTTAGCTACCTGTTTCAGATTCACTGCTATGGAGATTTATTTCCTGTGATTTCTAATGTGTTGATTTAGAACTTTTTTATTTGTTAATGGCCACAGGTGAGTATGTTGACATGGTGAAGGCTGGAATTATTGATCCTCTTAAAGTCATAAGGACTGCGCTAGTAGATGCCGTGAGGTAAATTTCATCGCCATTTTTCTTCTGCATAAGTACTCCATTAATAACAGGTGATTATGTTGGATTTTTAGTGTCTCGGTTCTACTTACAACCACTGAAGTAGTAGTGGTAGATCTGGAAGAGGGGAAAACTAACCCTGCAGCTAGTCGAATGCCACAAATGGATGACATGGATTTATGATGAGACTGAGGAGCACATAGATATGTGAAACGTTAAAACAAGCAGCGGAATAATTTCTTTCCATGCCAAAGAGCAAATGTAATAGGAAATTTTTTGGAACACAGTTGCGGCTGATTCTCCTTTTTACATTTTGGTTCATTATTTAGAAACCATTCTGCAAATGCTAGGTGAGTTCAGAGAATGATTGTACTGAAGATATATTTTAAAATGATTATTTTTTAAAATGTCTTTTATCAACAGGAATCAGGTTACCTTAAATTGGTTTCATTCAAATTTGCAATTACTGAATTTATGATCTTTTAGATTGCTGTATCGTAACTTCAGTAAGATTAGAGAATGTAATTATAAATGATTTAGGTAGAAAAAATGATTTGTGATTTTGCATTCCATGATCTTTCTATTGTTGTGAAATTTATTGTAGCTGAGCATGTATGAAGAGTAATCTTTGCTTTTTTGAGGAATTTTTGTAGAGGAGGCTGGAGTTACATTTGGGGTTGTTTGTGCTGTTGGTCGTGTCGTGATTGCTATTGGGGTTGTTGCAGATGTTATGGCTACTGTTATTTTTGTTGTTATAGTTGCTGATTTTACTTCCTATAAGCCTCTAATGGCTTGCGAGCTATCAAGTTGATCCTTATGTTTGATAACTATATTCCTATTTCTCATATGTTTTTTCTAATAACCATCACCATCTAATTATTTTCCCCACCGTTGGTTCTGAACCTTAGATTAAAAGTTCAACAATTTGTATTCAATTGCTGAGCTTAATATCGCGAACAGTAAATGACGGATAAAAGAAAGACTTATATAACATTTTCAATCTTACATAAAATCTTTAATCATACAAGAGCCACTAAAATCCACAAATGATTATACAAATTGTCCATACATAAAAATTCTAACAAAGTTCAGGAAAAAACACTCTTTAAACATAACTCAACATGACATAATTACCTATCTTCTGAAGTCCCTCTATGGCGATAAACAACTTTCCCTTATCGATTTAATTAGGATGATTCAAAAAATTTAAAGAACTAAAAAAATGAATATAATTCAATAATTATGTTATTATTATAAGAAAGAAAAAAATGATATTTTGTTGTCACATAAAAAGAAATACTCAAAACAATCAAACTATGGGAGATACATAAACATTTATCGAAGATATAGTTGTATACATAAACATTTATCATATAAACTTTTACTTTTACTTTATCATTCCAAGAGTCGTTGAAATACTCATTCAAAGAACAAGTATCTATTACTATCGTATTAATTTATCCCTTTAATTATTTGAATTTCGCTTTTAATCATTTTGTGCATATACATTCGTCCCCAAGCACTATAGGTGAACTCCAGGTTTCAACATACACATTCATGATACAATTATACCACTACGCATTAATTCATGAAAAAAATAAACTTTATAAAATGATAACGCATTAATGTGATATAAGATTCATGTTATTATCCAGTGAAGAAACGAAAGTCATCAGCAAAGAAAGAAAAAAAAAATTATCACAACTCATGAGATAAAAGTCATAATCATAGAATACGCGTTCATCATAAGAAATTAAGATATTTTACCATAAATGTAACATAATTACCACATTAACAATTTTCTCTTAATTTTTTCCTTTAACGCTTCTTCCTTAATTGAAATTTTATAACATAAAAATATTAAGTGTTAAAGTGATTTTATATATTAATTGATTATCATACCCCTTAAATGATTCTAATCTAATTAACGAATATAAATACATTTTTTATAATATAACATTTTTTATAAGTTCTCTTAAATTTAATACTCCTCTTTTCTTATTTTTTCTTTAAAATAGTTCTTGAATGATTTTAAATTAACATTTTAACTTGCATCTAACTTATATTACTTATTTCTAAATTAACTTATTGCTAAAATCGATAAACCCTAAATTAGAATTTTAAACTTAAGTTAGAACTTGAATTAACATTAAAATCAACTATATTAACAAAATCAGATTTTTAATAAAATATAAAATAAAAAAAATTCATTTACTTACTTACCTCTCCTTCGACTTATGCCCTAAGAGTCTAAGACCCGTTCGGCTTGGCTTCTTCGCTCATGCACGCAGGCTCCGTTCGCATGCAAGATTCCTTCCTTCTTCCCCGGCCGACGGCACACGGATACTCCGGCGACCCGATGTCGACGGTGTGGAGCCGCCTTCCTCTTCTTCTTCCTCGGCCAACGGCACACGTCGACACACGATTTTTTTTTTCCTTCTCCTTCCTTGGCCGACAACGCACGGCTAGGTTAACGCATGCTTTCCTTCTTTTTTCTCCCTTTCCCGTTTCCTCTCTTGTGTATTTTGGGAAAACCGACTCCCCCTCGTATTTTTTTCTTTCCTGCGGCGGTTAGGCGGTTGCATTTTTTTTTTTTTTTTGTTTGCTTCGGTTATTACAGCTATAGCATCAGAGTCAATAGTGAGAGTAGAAAGGCCTCTTTTTTAATTTTTTTTGGCCTTTTTATTTACTTATTTTTTATTGCGTTTTTTTTGTTGTCTAACTATTCTTCTTTTTCTGTGTACTTGTGCTTATTTCTTTCTTCAATGTCTATCACTTTAGCATCAAATGATATGAGAAATAAGGAATAATACTAAAATCTCCTCAGAGAGTCCCTTGAGGAGCCCTGTGAATGCTGGCATGTCTTCGATTGAAACATCTAGAGTTGTTACTTACCTTAAGAATTTTAGCGTGTACTCTAACACACAATCTGTCTAAATCTTTGTGTTAATCACTGCCATCACATCCACTTCACTTGATTGGTTGATGGGGTAGTATCAAGTCTACCATAATCTCTAAGATCATAACCATATCATTACGGATATATTATAGTTTTAGGTCTGTACATTGCACCATATCAGAGCATTTCTAGAAAGCTTTAATCAGATGAAGGTGATGTTCTATGTATTATTGTATTGATAAGTATATCTTTAGTTGTTCTTTTTAACTTCCTAGCTTCTTAGCATCTACGATTCCATTGTATATTAGCAACTCCTACTTTATATCAACCTTAAATGGAAGTTGATTTCTCTATACATGTTTTGATAAATATTCTTCATCTTAGGATATCAATCATCATCATCCTCTTCTTCAGAGACTATCATCTTGTTGACATGATTTTTATGATGTGAGGATGGTTGAACTATGCAGAGTTGCTTTGTATGTTGAATAGTCATGTGTTCCACAACAACCAAAAAAAAAAAGTTTCAAACATGTCTTAGAAAATTTTTAACCTTTATGCATGCTATTCTTGGGCGATAGCAGCGTTGGAACGAACCCAAGGCTTGGTGTTGGGTTGAGTTTTGTAATTTTGATGTTGTCCCAGAGGTGATATGGGTAATAATGGTTTGATATTGAGATGGGGTAGCCAGTGGACTATGGAGGAGGTGATGGTTTGTGAGTTACAGTTTGTTTCTTGATGTGATGATTTGTGATTTAAGGTATGTATGTGGATGTTTTTTATTATTTTTCTAGGGTTTGTATTTGGATGTGAACCTGAGTACGCTAGGAACTAGGGTTTGGTTTGGTAGTAAAGCCCTCAAGTCCTGCACTTAGCTATGGTTTACAGATTTTACAAGGCTTTGGGGAGAGAGAGAGAAAGAGGGTGATGGTTAGAAAGGGGTTAAGCTTGTGGAGAAAGAGGGAGATTAGTTTGTTTCAAATGGTGAAGCTGAGAGATGCAATGCAGTCTATGGTTTTGTTTAGAAGTGAGGAGAGGACAGTCATGACTCATATGAGTATTAGGCTTAAAGTTTAAAAGCAAAGAACAAGGCAATATTTCTTCACCAAAGGAAAACTTCCACTGTGATCAATCACAAATTTGCTTTATCAAGAATGCCTTATTTGATCATCTTCTTAGAGTTTCCACCATTGCCCAAGTAGTATTTTTGTTTTTTTTTTCATGAAATAAATAAAAATCAGTCCTCTAGGAAACTTGATGATAATGCAAAGAAGCATCAAGCACTGAAGAACTGATTAAAACCTAAGTCACACAACTAAAAGCGATAAATGACAACCGTCAATGACATTGGAATCATTAATATTGCCATCTGTGAACTGCTAGAAAACTCACTGTTGACAAACTAGTTTAGAAACATACTCATAACTAAATTTATTCACTTAAGCATACACACATGCATGTCTCTAAAGTTTAGATGATCCAATGTGGGAAGACCAATAAGGATCACACTTAAGATTTTTGCACCGAACCGCACGATCCCCTTGGCCTCACATGCACGCCAGACGGACGAGCTTATCGTTGTAAGCCCAAAAGTATCTACATTATCTTCTTCTCCTTCCTCCAACTTCCATTCAACTCTGCTAGATGGTGAGAGATTACCATTGCCTGAAGAGATCCAACACCCCTCTTTCCTCCTCAAAGCCATCGCCTTGTGCATCTCCATTTGTTCATACTTGCCGACAGAACCGGCCTCCATTCTTCCTCCCAATCCTTCTTATCCATATTGCATTAATGATCTGACACATTGAGTTAAATAACACATTTATAAGTAAAGAATCATAAAACTTCAAAGGAAAGAAATATATTCGCAGAAGGAAAGGTGGCGAATCACATCACCCAAGAATGACATATCCACCATGAACATATCTTGGAGGGATGATAGAGACCGGAGAGTGAAGCTGAGGGTTTCATGGAAAGCGACATTTAGATATCTCAAGTATTGAAGATGTTCCTCGTCATCTTCTCGATCCACATACATTCATTTCGATAAAGGCGATCCCGAAGAGAAGATGGGATTAGAGTTGGAGGTAGAACAATAAAAAATCATTATGTTTCATACACTGTTTGTTGGATTCTTAGCAATTTCATACATTGCCCACTGGTTGCAACCATTGTGGTATCGATGACTCAATTATTGCCCCCAGATCAAATGATCCGCTAATGTGCTTTCCACGCAAGTAATCCAAATAAAAATAGTACTCATTATTATGCCAAGTAAAATATGTGAGTACTTGAAATGTTAAAGGCAAACCTCTCCATGACGAATCTCTCACAACGCCGCAGCTCAAGCCCAATTTTCATTTCATGCTCTTATTAGGAATCCATCTCAAATATGGAAAGAAATCCCTCCAACCTCAAGAACTCCTACCAGAGGATCAAGAACTAAGATCTGAAGCATCTCTTTCTTTGAAACTGTCACCCCAAGTTCTTTCACATAAATAGAGTCCACATCCTTTCAAACTGAAAAACAACGGTTCAGCTTGTTTTATAAGATTTAATAGGTCTTGAGTTATATGATGGGGTTTTTTATACACTCAATTCTTATATATCTATCACCTTCAACCTCAATTTTTTTTCTTCAAATTGACATTCATACAGAAGCTCAACCCATATTTTTCATCTTTGTAAAATTTTCAATGATTTGATCGTATATATGAAAATGAAAATATCCAGTCAAAAAATTGTAAATACATATGAATTAAGTTGTTGATTTGTAAATCTCTTATAAGATTTGAATAGGATGACTTGTTTTACGGCCAATTGAAAGCTCAAATTGAAATGGTTCTCACGAGTTCAACCCGCAATCTCATACACGACAACATCATAGCATCCCATGATGATGATTTCTCTGATATAGAATAGAAAGAGCTATTTAAGTAAGTTTTAAATCTCAAAATGGTCTCCGCTATTTTCAAGTGGCCAATTTAAGTTATAGAGTCGCTTCAATTTAACCCTTAACTATACAAAATTGATCCAAAATGGTTCCTCGAGGTTAGGATCCATTTTTGTGTAGTTGAGGGACTTAGTGGAGATCAATTTTGTGTCATTATTTCTACACGAGGGATCATTTTGGATCAATCTTATACGATCAAAAGATTAAATTAGAAAAATGTGACACTCTTAGGATTAAATTGATCATATGCAAATAGTCCTATATATATGGAAGAAGTAAAAAAGATCAGATTCTTTAAATATTTGATTAAAACTGGGCATTTGCTCCCAAGACACCTGAAAGAATGTATTTCTTGGCCATTTTATGGTATTCTCCATAGTCACATGTGGCTACAATTGCTTTATTTGAAAGTGATAGTTGACAGCATTTGAAAGCTTCCTTTGATATGGATGAGAATTTGGTGACTAGAGCCTGCAAAATATAAATTTTATTTTATTTATTTTTTTGATAATTGATGTAATAAATGTAGAATTTGTTCTAAAGTTTTTTTTTTCATCAATTATATCAAAATTTATCTTTTTTTTTCTTCAATAAATGATGATGCAAAATTTAGTATGTTTCATAATCACTTTTTTTTGGTATTAGAAAGGATTTTTTAAAGAAGATTTATATACATATCACACAATTTTTATGTATTTATATATGTAACATTCAAAGTTAGATATTTATTTTTATATAATATTTTTTTATACTTGAATATATATATATATATATATATATATATATATATATATATATATATATATATATATATATATTAAAATTTGAGTATTAAATGTATTAAATATATAAATAAGAATTGGGTATATATGTAAATCTATTTTTTATTGTTATCTTATTATCATTGGTGCATATTTTATTATGATTTGATTATGGAGAATTATAATCTTAATTTATCTAATAAAAATAAAGATGGCTATTTAAAAGTTGGGCAGTTGAAAATAATAAAATATTTAAAATATTTTTTAAAGAAATAACTTATTATAATGAAATATCTTATTTAATTTTAATAAATTAAGTTTATTTCTTATACATTTTAATCAAGTCTTATTCGGTCTATCTCTGTCCTTCTTAATATAAAATGAATATTATACATCTACTCTTTTAACTAGATCATCAGATGGTTGATGTTTATATGACTAAATTATTTAAGAAGATTCTCTCTAATCTTTTCTTATATATTGATATATCAAATACTTAAATTTTAATGTTTACAGAATCATCTTTATTAATTTTTTTAAATTGAAATATAATTTTTATTCATAGAAAAAATATCTGTGAATTTTAAATTTTAGATATTAGATATGTAAATATATGAAAGTTTTTCTTAAAATTTTTAACACATCTCAAAAAAAAAAAAAAAAAAAAAGCCTATAAACCTCAACCTAACTAAACTTGTGTTATAATATCTTAACCTAATTTTTTTTTTCTTTCCAAAGTGCATCCTTCAACACCTTGTAAATTTAACCTAATTAAGATTCAAAACAACTCCCTTTAACAAAAAAAAAAATATCATAAATTCTAAAACTAGAAGAGATTTAAGCCTATGAAAGCTTTTATAAATACTTTTTGTTTAAAAAAAAAAACCTAATTTAAAAAGGAGGAAGAATACCTCTTTAGCTAATTCAGTTGAATTGAGAACCACCATTGAAGAACTCCCCAAAGTTATTGAGTATATGGGGCCATAAGCCTCAGCCCATCTTGCAAAGGTAAGGTAGGGCTTCCTCTCCTTCAACTGTAGCAGGTTCCCCAGCAAAGGCAATCCAGGTACAACTATACAACAAACATCAAGAAATAATATTTCAATTCACAAACCAGCTCCCCAAATCATTTCTTATTTTTTTTATTGGTTATCATTTTAATTATAATCATATTAAAAAATATTAACATTGAATATTTATTTGAAAGTTCATTTTGGACAAAATTATCTTCAATGAGAGATAATCTATTATTTTAAGAATTATTTATTGAAGTTGAAGTTCTCTCAAAGTAGTATGAAGTTGATTTGAACTTGATTTGAAGTTTTGTCAAACTAGTTTGAGGTCGAGTTGATTTGAATTTAGCTTGAACTTGCGTTGTCGGTAGGGAAGGTATTGATGGCATAGTCATTATCAATGGCATGTGAAGAGAAGAGTTCATCATGGGGCTCATCAAAGCACTCGGAACAACAGCTTGTGAACTAGAAGTTGGCAACAAAATTTGTTGGGAAAGACATTAATAAGATCTAGTGCGTTTGAACGAGAAGATAAGCTCATAAAAATGAGAGAATATTATGTGCGCTGTTTGAATGCAATTTTGTATCCGAATATTAAATTAGGTGCAGACATCTGATAAAATATAAATTAAATATAATATTTAATTTATGTTTTACTATCTATACCGATTACATGATTGATGTTGAATCATCCCATTACACGCATAATAGCTTTTATGAAAAGACCTCATTGGAGTTGTGTCATTGGGACTAATGTTGTGTGAACTAGAAGAGAAGTTTGTAACAAGAACTCATCTGGGGTAGAACATCAATAAGGCTAGTATTGTGTCGAGTAGAATAATAGTTCATGAGAACGAGCTTGTCAGAGTATATATATATATGCAGAGAGAGAGAGAGATTACCAGGTGGAGAGTTCAGTGGCCGGCGTCTCTGGTAGATGACAAAGATGGCGAAGCAGGCGGCAGCAGCGCCGACGATGAGGGCGGTGATGAGGCCGCCGGCGTTCGCCATCGCCAGAGTTCCAGAAGAAATATTCTGCAGGAGAAGAACGTCCATTGCAGCAAATTTCGAACTTGTAATTAATTGCACTCTTTTCCTCTTCGACGGTACTCTTTTATAGTTAACAATTAGAGTCTACGTAACGTGGCGATGGAGAAATTGGCACAAAAAAAAATTGTGAAATGTAAATATATGATTAGAGGTGGACAAAATGACAAAAAAGCCAAAAAAACCGCATATTGTGACGAAGTTGAGAAAATATTACTCGATACAGTTTTACATTCAATCACTACGCAACATCTATTTAATATATAAATATAGTATTTTTTTTTCTTAACAGTCTTGTAACTTGATCTTAAGATTTATAATTATCCCTCAGCGACCATTAAAAGTTGGAGAAATAATATTTGAATCGGGATAAATTTAGAAATATATAAATAGATTTAGTAATATATTTTTTTTTATAAAAGAGAGAAAGAAAATCTCATTTCATTTTTTAAGAAGTTAAGATGGAGAATGAATTTAGAAGTTGTGGCCTTGATGATATTACAAACAATTTAGCGGATGATGTATTATATAAAAATACATCTATAAATTTTCTGAATCGTTTTATATATGCAGTTTTTTTAGAGTTTATTAGTGATATTCTTTAAAATTCTTTATTTAATGTATATTTTCTATTGTGATTGACTTTCTTATTTGGGAATTTTTTTTGCATTTCTCTCTCATTTCGTGAAAACCTTATCTTTTTTTCAGATTTTTGACCCTGTTTGGATATAATGTGTTTAGTAGATGTCATTACAAGCTGTTTGGAGGCTCATTGATTAATTTTTAGGGCAGATTTGTATGCGTACTCTCTATACTCTCACGAGAGTACATATTATTTTCTCAATCTTTGTTAGATTTTTTGCTTATTTGAAGAGAATATGTTTAATAAATTATATTAGAAGTAATTTTGTGATTGGTTGGTTTGGGGATATATTTGCATGTGTACTCTTTACTCTCATGAGTACACCCAATTTCTCATTTTCTCAGATTTTTTGGCGTGTTTGGAGAGAATATGTTTAATAGATTATTAGAAGTAATTTTGAGTGATTGGTTAGTTTTAGAGCATTGCATGTGTACTCTACTCGTGAGAATACATTCATTCTCATTTTTACAATTTTTTTGGCATGTTTGGAGAGAATATGTTTAGAAGCAATTTGGAGGCTGATTGGTCAATTTTGGGGGCAGATTTACATGTGTACTCTATGTAATCTCATGAGTACATTTTCATTTCTCATTTTTTTCAAATTTTTTGGTGTTTGGAGAATATATTTAATAGATTTTATTAGAAGTAATTTGGAGGCTGATTGGTTAGTTTTGGGGGCAAATTTGCATGTGTACTATTTATACTCTTATGAGAGTACACCCCATTTTCTCAATTTTTTTTCCAGATTTTTTGGCTTGTTTGGAGAGAATATGTTTAATAGATTCCATTAAAAGTAATTTTGAGGTTGATTGATCAATTTTGGGGGCATATTTGCATATGTACTCTATGTACTCTCATGAGAGTGCACCCCATTTTCTAATTTTTTTTCAGATTTTTGTGCATGGAGAGAATATGTTTAATAGATTCATTAAAGTAATTTGGAGGCTGATTGGTTAGTTTTGGGGATAGATTTGCATGTGTACTCTTTATACTCTCATGAGAGTACACTCCATTTTCTCTCTTTTTTTTTCAGATTTTTTGGCCTGTTTGGAGAGAATATGTTTAATAGATTCCATTAGAAGTAATTTGGAGGTTGATTGATTAGTTTTTAGGAGTGTTTTGCATCTTCTCTTTGTACTCATGAGAGTACACCCCATTTCTCATTTTTAGCTTTTTTGGCATGTTTGGAGAATATGTTTAATATATTCTATTAGAAGTAATTTGGAGGCGATTGGTTGATATTGGGGTTTGTATGTGTACTCTCACTCTCATGAGAGTACACACCATTTCTTATTTTTTTTTAGATTTTTGGCTGTTTGGAGAATATATTTAATAGATTCATTAGAAGCAATTTGGTGATTGGTTAGTTTTAGAGTTTTGCATATATAGTCTCTCTCATGAGAGTACACCATATTTCTCATTTTTATAGATTTTTTGGCTTGTTTGGAGAGAATATATTTAACAGATTCCATTAGAAGTAATTTGGAGGATGATTAGTTAGTTTTTAGGGATGTTTTTTATTTGTACTCTCTGTACTCTTATGAGAGTATGCCCTATTTTCTCATTTTTTTAAACTTTTTTGGCCTGTTTGGAGAGAATATGTTTAATAAATTCCATTAGAAGCAATTTGGAAGCTCATTGGTTGGTTTTAGGAGATTTGCATGTGTACTCATGTACTCTCTTGAGAGTCTGATTTATTTTCATTTTTTTCACATTTTTTGGCTGTTTGGAGAATATGTTTAATAGATATCATGAACATTTGGAGGCTAATTAGTTGATTTTGAGGCAGTTGCTGTGTACTCTTTGTACTCTCATGATCATTTTTAATTTTTTTGATTTTTTGGCTGTTTAGAGAATATGTTTAATAGATTCCATTAGAAGTAATTTGGAGGTGATTAGTCAATTTTGAGATTTGCATGTGTACTCTCACTCTCATGAGAAGTCTGACTATTTTCTTTTTTCTATTTTTTGGCTGTTTGGAGAATATATTTGATTCCATTAGAAGCAATTTGGAGATTAGTTAATTTTGAGGCGATTTGCATGTGGACTCTCATACTCATGAGAGTACACTTTTTCTTATTTTGGAGCTATTTTGCATGTGACATATTTGTGTTTGAGCAAGTGAATGAGGTAAATGACAGGTGCGATGATGAAGCCGTTATGTCTAATGACCCAAATGTGAGGAAACTCCTTGGCACCACTATTCACAATGAAATAGAGGCGTATGCACTATACTGTGATTATGCACATCGAACTGGTTTCAGTGTTAGGAAGGATCATCGTTATTGGCAAACTCTAAGAATTAAAATCAAAGGATTTTTTATGTGCAAAAGCAGGTCGGAAGAAAGCTATCAATCTAAACTGCTCAGTCAAATTCCAAAAAATAGATCTGAGTGTTTGTCCATGATTAGATTTTATTGATTTAGATGATAATTAGAAGGTTAAAAATATATAGAAAGTCTTATTCATTAATTGGCAAGTGACCTACATCTTCTCAGATCATACATATGCATCATCGATGAGAAGGCAGCTGTATTGAAGATAATGACAAAGGCCGAAATTAGTGCAACTGATGCGTTTAGCTACCTAAGTGAGGAAGTGGTGTGGAGAATATTATCTTCAAAAAAAATGTTTTCAATTTCATCCAAAAGAAAAAGATTGAGGATTGCGAATGGTGATAGTAATGTATTACAACATTCGAAATGCAAGCAAAGGATGAGATGTTTGCATGGGATGTCCAAGTTGATGAGTCAGATTGCTTGGTTAGGTTTTTTTTGGAGCAATGACATGTCAATGTTAGAATATGATTATTTTGGGTATGTCATAATTTTTGATACAATTTATCGATAAATATAATCTTATGTATTCTTTTGTTGGAGTGAATCATCCGACAAAATGTCTTATTTGGAGTAGCCTTTCTATCAGAAGAGACAATTGAGTCATTCACCTGGCCATTCAAGATATTTCTCCGATTAATGAGTGACAGACATCCTATAACAATATTCACTGATCAAGATTAGGCAATGACGAGAGCTATCGAAATTATATTACGGCATACTCGTCATAGGTTGTGCCAATGGCATATTTCGAAGAAAGCTCCTTCGAAGGTACATTGCTTTAATAGTAATAATATAGTACAAAGTTTATTCTATACATGCATGAGCAAGTGTGACTCATAGGAAGAGTTTGAGCAAGCTTGGTCTACAATGCTAGATGAAGGCAATTTGCATAATCATGTTTGGCTATTTGAGCTTTATAAAATTAGATGTAAGTGGTCCCGCATTGCAAAGACTCATTACGTATAAGAATCTTATCAGCAATGTAGTGAGTCCACAAATGATGTATGTCATGGAATCTCTAAACCAACAAGTTCAATCATAGATTGTTTCTTGGGATTGGAGAAGGCTATAAACACATGGTGCCTGAATGAACATGATGAAGATTTCAAGTGTAGCCAGTTAGCAATTGTTCCTCTTGTTAAGACCAGTCCAATTCTGAAACAAGCCGCTATGTTTTACACAAGAAAGCTTTATACAATGTCTGAGGAAGAATTTTTGCTTGGAGTTAGAGGATTAGCAACAAATGTCGATGACAATCCATGGAGTATTGGTTAGAAACTTAGAGAATAAATATGCTTCCAAGACATGAAGCTGTCCATTTCGATAAGACATCAGAAATGTAACTTGTAGTTATAAAATTTGAAATGATGGGATTGCTTTGTGCTTGCATCCGAGTTCTTAGTCGAAGATATTATGCGCAGAATAAGTATCTTCTCATGCGATGATCAACCAGAGTAAAGAGAGATATCTACTTTGACAGTGCTTACAAGAACTTAAAAGATGTGCAAGATAATGATGAAAATGAAACTGTCATTATTTTTTGAAATCACATCAGTCGATATGCATATCAAATAAGCAGACGCAGTAATAAGATAGTAGGAGTATATGCTTGGATCCTTTAAAAAATTATTTGATAATGTCGACTCTATATTATGTGAGAATTCACCTTGGTACGAGCGAGAAGAAGAAGTCAACCATAATAGATAAAGGAAATGATGTTTTAAAGGATCTAGTTAAGCTATTGAGGGTGTTTCAAATACAAGGCTTAAGGGATATTGGGAGACTAAGAAAGTCAAGAGTAATTTTCTATTTGCCTCTAAAGTTATAATATTTATATATTGCTTTTAAACTTTAAACCATCCTACTTTTTTTATTGTTGAGACCAAAGAACAATCTAGGGTGGAGAACATGTAGAGTCACCCATTCGACACTTTTTTACATTTATGCGAGTGCTTTTCAAAGGTATGCATGGAAAACCCGTCGATCATGCTATTACATATCATCATAATCTGATGTTCTATTCAGGAATTTAACTCTAGCTCAACAATCAATCGTCGGTGAAGGGTACCTTAGGCGATGATGGATATCATTCTGAGGAAAATATTTCAATGCATGATATCATTTAGTTGTGTGTTCTTCGACTATACATACTTTAATGTCGATTTGACTGAAAATGTGTCAGTTAGTAGATAGTATATTATACTTGGTGACTATTCATTGTACTTCGACATCTGCTGGATTTGTTTTTAATGTGGTGGTGATATTTTGTAGTATAAACCACTGAAAATTCCCATCAATGGATTTAGCGTTCTATAACCAAATTTTATTGAACGTTTTATTTCCAAACATGCGAAACAACCTCCAAACACCTTCTATTTGCATCTTACATTTTTTTTATGAATAAGGTAGATCATTTGACATAAAGAGAAAAATGGAGTGTACTCTCACGGAAGTACAAGAGTATCGTCTTTAAACAACCCCTTAAATCGACAAAGAACCCTCAAATAGCTTGCATTTGCATATACTAACTATTTTATCAAAGCGAGGCCAAATAAGCGTGAAAAGGGAAAATAGGTGTACTCTCTAGAGAGTATAGAGTACATGTTAAACAACCCAAAATCGATAAAGAACCCCAAACGACTTGCATTTGCATATACTAACTATTTTATCACATAAGCAGACCAAATAAGCGGTAGAAAAGGAAAAATGGGTTGTACTCTGGAGTACATAGAGTACAACGTGATAAACAACCCCAAATCGAAAGAACCTTCGACTTTCATTTGCATCTACAAACTATTTTATCTAAACAGCCAAACAAAGAAATGGAAAAATGGGGTGTACTCTGGAGTACATATAATACACTTTAACATCCCAAAGTGGCAAAAGAACCTCAAACAATTTGCATTTGCATCTATAAACTTTATTTATCAGGGAAAACAATAGATATGGGAAAATGGGGTGTACTCTCTAGAGATTCTGAGTACACATGTTAAACAACCAAAATCGGCAAAAGAACTGCCAAAGTGCTTGCATTTGCATCTACAAACTATTTTATCTGCAAAAGCAGGGCCAAAGAACTGGTAGAAATGGTGAAAATGGGGTATACTCTGGAGAGTAAAGAGTACACACAAGGTGCTCAGGAACTCCCAATTTGAATGAAAGAATTGGTGAAAATCTTTGAAAAAATGCGAAAAGCGGTGTATTCTCATGAGAGTACAGTCTAGTGCAAAATAGCTAAAATCTACCGGAAGCGATTAGATTGAAGAGAATTTTTTGAATTTTTGTAGAACTTTTAATTAAATTTTATTTATCTGAGCAAAATAATAAATAATATTTAATAAATTATTAGAATATATTGTGATATGAGTTTGGTAAATGTGTAAACTAGTTTCCTTTTAAAACAAAAAAAAAAACATAATAAAATAAAACATGATTTTCAGCTTTGATCCGAATTAGTAGGAGTAAATGGAATTACTCTTAACACGCACGATATTTATAAGACATGATCGGAATGATTGTAAGTTTGGATTCAAATTAGTTTGACTAAACGGTACTGCTCTTATTACGCGTATTTTATAAAGCCCAAAAAAGGTATCCACAATTGCGTTTACATATTTTCATCTTAAATTTGATATTTTATATTTAAAAATTCAATTAATTAGTTTATGTGTACTATATCATTTATTGCTATTTTTACAAACAAAGTATAGTTTCAGAAATATTCAAAATATTTTTAATGTAATTTTTTTTAAAAATAACTATTTTTAATATATTATTTATTAAAACTTCAAATACATTTCTATTATCTCAAATTTATTTTATTTCAAATTACAATCGTTAAAATAAAATAGAAAATGAGAAAATCTCGAAAAAAATGAAAATAGTATGTACTCTCGAGGAGTACATAGATTACACAAATAACTCAAAAAAGTCAACAATGAGGCCCCAAACACTTATAAAGGAATATATTAAATATATTCTCCCATCAAAATTCTAGAAGAAAATGAGAAAATGGTGATCTCTCATGAGGTACATAGAATACACATGCCAACTCGATAAATCTATATTACCTCCAAATTACTTCAATTGGTATGTAATAAAACATATTTTCTCCAAATAGACCAAGATATTGAAAAAATAAAAATAATCACGTACTCTCATTAGAGTCTGAGAATTACAATAAATTGCTCAAAAGTTACCCATCATCCTCCAAATTGCTTCAAATGGTATGTACTAAACATATTTCCTTCAAACAGACCAAAAGAAGTGAAAAAAGAGAGAGAAAATAGTCTATACTCATGAGGTATAAAGTACACTATAAAATAGCTAAAAAAAGCTACCCATCAGCCTCCAAATTGTTTCAAATGGTATGTAATAAATATATTTTTTCCAAACAGGCCAAAAAAAGTGAAAACAAATGAGAAAATAGTATGTACTCTTAAGAGAGTACAGAGAGTATACATACAAAATAGCTCAAAAAAGCTGACAATTAGGCTCCAAACAGCTTGTAATGGAATATATTAGACATATTCTCTCCAAACAGGCCAAAAAGTTGAAAAAAAATGTGAAAATTGTCTGTACTCTCATGAGTCTGCAGAGAGTACACCTGCAAAATAACTCAAAAAAAGCTAATATTTAGGCTTCAAACAACCTGTAATGGAATCTATTAAACATATTCTTTCCAAACAGGTCAAGAAAGCCGAGAAAAAAATGTGAAAATAATCTGTACTCTCATATGAGTACAAAGAGTACACATGTCAAACTGCTGAAAAAGCTACCTATCAGTCTCCGAATTGCTTCAAATGATATGTAATAAACATATTTTCTCCAAATAGGCCAGAAAAAATGAAAAAAAATGAGAAAATAGTTTATACTCTCAGGAGAGTACAAATAGTACAACTATAAAATAGCTCGAAAAGCTAATATTGCTAACGTGTCATTGAATCTATTAAACATATTCTCTTTAAACAGGCAAAAAAATTTGGAAAAAAATATGAGAAAATGATCTGTACTCTCATGAGAGTATAAGAGTACACATGCCAAACTACTAAAAAAAGCTACCCATCAGCCTTCAAATTGCTTCAAATGGTATGTAATAAATATATTTTCTCCAAACATACTAGAAAAAGTGAAAAAAATGAGAAAATAGTCATTCTTCGAGTACAGTACAATACAAAAAATAGCTCAAAAAGCTAATATTAGACTCTAAATGGAATGGAATCTATTAAACATATTCTCACTAAATAGACAAAAAATCTGAAAAAAAAAAAAAGAGAAAATGGTCTGTACTCTCATGAGAGTATAGAGTACACATGCCAAACTACTGAAAAGCTACCTATCACCCTAAATTGCTTCAAATGGTATGTAATAAACATATTTTCTCCAAATAGGCCAAAAAAAGTAAAAAAAAAAGAGAAAAATAGTTCGTACTCAGGAGTATAGAAACTACAAAATAGCTAAAAAAAATCTAATATTCTCAAATAACGAATGGAATCTATTAAACATATTCTCTAAACAAAAAATTTGAAAAAATGAGAAAATGATTTGTACTCTCATGAGAGTACAAAGAGTACATCAAAGTCTTTGGAAAAAGCTATCCATCAACCTCCAAATTGCTTCAATGTAATAAACATATTTTCTCCAAACAGGTTAGAAAAAGTGAAAAAAATGAGAAAATATTATGGACTCTAAGGAGAGTACAAAGAGTACAATTGTAAAATAGCTCAAAAAAGCTAATATTCACGCTCCAAATAACGTGTAATTTATTAAACATATTATCTCTAAACAGACAAAAAAATCTAGAAAAAAATGAGAAAATGATCTGTACTCTAATGAGAGTATAGAGAGTACACATGCCAAACTGTTGAAAAAAGCTACCTAGCAGCCTCCAAATTGCTTCAAATGGTATATAATAAACATATTTTCTCCAAATAAGTCAGAAAAAGTAAAAAAAATGAGGAAATAGTTTGCACTCTCAAGAGAGTATAGAGAGTACAATTGTAAAACAGTTCAAAAAAGCTAATATTCAGCACCAAATAACGAATGGAATCTATTAAACATATTCTCTCTAAACAAGCAAAAAAATCTGGAAAAAAAATGAGAAAATGGTGTGTACTCTCATGAGAGTACAGAGAGTACACATGCCAAACTGTTAAAAAAAAGCTACCCATGAGCCTTAAAATTGCTACAAATGGTATGTAATAAATATATTTTCTTCAAACAGGCCAGAAAAAGTGAAAAAAAGAGGAAATAGTCACACTCTAAGAATAGTCTGAGTACAACTACAAAAAAGCTAAAAAAACCTAATATTCTGGCTCCAAACAACTTGTAATAGAATCTTTTAAACATATTCTCTCTAAACAGGCAAAAAAATTTAGGAAAAAAAAGAGAAAATGGTCTATACCCTCAGTCTGTACACTTACAAAATAGCTCATAAAAGCTACCCAATACAAATTACTTCAAATGGTATGTAATAAATATATTCTCTCCAACACAAAATAAGTAAAAAAATTGAAATAGTAACTCTGGAGAGTACATAAAGTACACCTGTAAAATAGCTCAGAAAAGCTAATATTTGGGCTCCAAACAACCTGTAATGAAAACTATTAAACATATTCTCTCTATCCAGGCCAAAAAATCTAGGAAAAAATTGAGAAAGTAGTCTGTACTCTCATGAGAGGAGTTCCAAACACCTTATCATGGAATCTATTAAACATATTCTCTCCAAATAGGCCAACAAAAGCTGGGAAAAATTGGAAAAATAAGTTGTACTCTCAAGAGAGTACAGAGAGTACACATACAAATCTGCCCCCAAAATCAACCAATCAACCTCCAAATTACTTCTAATGAATATAATAAATATAGTCTCTCCAAACAGGCCAAAAAATCATTAAAAAAATGTAGAAATAATCTGTACTCTGAAGAGAGTACAGAGAGTACATATGCAAATTTGCCTCCAAAACCAACCAATCAGCCTCCAAATTACTTCTAATGAAATCTATTAAACATATTCTCTCCAAACAAACCAACAAATGTGAAAAAAAAAATGAGAAAATGATTTTTACTCTCCTGAAAGTACACATAATACACATGCAAATCCAAACCAACAAGCATCAATCAACCTACAAACTGCTTATAAGGCCATATACTGAATATATTATATCCAAACAGGTTAAGGAGGCTAAAAAAATAGCTGACAAAAGGAGTCCTAAAGCTCCACACATGTTATCTACTAAATATGGCATCTACTAGACATGTTATCTCCAGAAAGGGTTTAAAAGTGAAAATAATAGCTTTTAATGACATCCATAAACACACCACATAGATATATTTCTAAAGCAATTGATTTCTAATATATCAAACTTAAATTCAACATTTGCCAAATCATTTTTTTCATACCCAAACATAAGATAGCGTAAGCGAACTCAACCCGGAAGTAATTCATCTTCTTTGACCAATCGTGGTCGGCCAGTTCATGAGGTTTGATTCTTTCCATGTATTCTGAATAAACATCCACAGTCATTACTATTTTCTTGGTAGCTTCGCTCATCACTTTGATTAGCCATTATGTGGGATCACTCTGGAAAGACTGGCCAGCATCTTCGACAAGTAATTTGATATAAATAATAAGAAATATAGTCAATAATTAGGCACAAAATATGCACTTTAGGCAAACTGAAATGAGAACAATTCTTACAATCTCAAGGAGAATGACCTTATGAGTTGGGTTTGGCAATGAATTATAAAAATACCAAGCCCCTTGCTTAGTATGCTCAATCAGGAGTTTCCAATGCTAATTATTTATAATTGAAAGTAAGAGTAACTCAGCCTTTGAAATACTATTTGCAGTGACATGCTGGATGAACATTTTGCTTTCCTTTTGTAGGCCATATTTAGCATAACTCTGCAAGAAGTGAAGAGAAAGTTTATAACTAGTGGCTTTTAACTATCTAAACTAGGAATGGATCATATTACCCTAAGTTCTGTGGAGTAACTTACCCAGTGCATGCACGAAACATACAGATAGGGGACATATAACCCGTGACAGTACTTCTTGGAATTATAAAAGGCGAATGCATCGGCGTGTGCATCGGCGGATATTGACTATCGGAACTCATCAATCTGACCTTGCGCAATGATGATATTCCCAGCCGCGAATATGCTATCACCTCTGCATGTGAGAAATATGGGAATGTGAGCCTAATTAAATGAATAGGTGATTTTATGTATATAGAAGGAGTTGAATGAAAAATGACTTACTTCTCCTTCGAGAGACGAGGTGTCAATGAGCAACATTGGCTTGGCGGGGACATCTTTTGATGAGAAGTCAACAATATGATGTGCCTCAGGCTTCGAAAATTAGTGATGAAGAGCTAAATTCACGTGAATTAAGACTTAATGCTAAGATGATGCATACCTCACGATGCTCCTCAAAACCACCACGATGGTGGTTCATCCACCGATATTGGAGCATCTTTGCTAACTTATAAAAAAATTTAGTGAAATCAGCTACTATTGCGTTAAATTAAAAAGAAATTAAAGTAACACCTCTTCTGGTGTTTGCTCATCCTATGTGGAGGCTACCATAGGAGTTATTCTGCACCGTGACTTCCTGTATGTTTGTGTGAAGAGGGAAGATATAGCTTTCCTCTTCCTCATCTGTCGAGCATTCAAACCATGCTCAACGCTATCGAGTAAAGGCTGCACAGTATCTTCATGTGTAGTAGAAGCCTCCATAGGAGCTTCCCCTATGGTGGCCTCCACAGTGATGCAGGGCATCATCATCATCGTCATCGACAGCATCATCATAAAGCTTAAATCCATGATTGGGCCTTTTGTTATAATTTAAGTTATGTATTATTGGGCTTTTATATTTTGTATGTCTTGAGCTTATATGTATTGAGCTATTCTTATGTCATGGCATGAGTCATTGTAGGTATGACACTTTGGGTAGGTATGGAATGAGTGGTAGGTTTGATAATGGTGGTAGGTTTGGTAGTAGGTGGTGGTAGGTGTAGTTATGATGGTGTTAGGTTTGAGTTTGGAGTTAGGTTTGAGTATTCTTAACTCTCTCTTTCAATCTTATAAATAGGGAGACTCTCGTAATGCTTGGCACTTGAATTTAGAATAAAAGATACCTTCTTAAATTTCTTTTACTATTTTGTGCATTTTTCTCTTGAGTGACGGACTACTTGAGTGTGTGAGCTCACAACCCTTAGAGAAAGACTTCTAAGGAAGGAATGCAATCTCCACAATGACGGACTGTTTGTAGAGGTCGACTTTAACTTATTCTTGCTTTGCTGCTGGTTATTTTAATCTGTTATAGGTTAGATCGTTCATAACTTTTCAGTTATTTCTTTGCACTTATAAGATTCAGATCTCTAGTGTGGTTAACATAATTTTAATCAAAATCTTTTCAAATTCACTAAATTCATAATATTATGAATGTGCTCAATAGTAGTGTGCATTTATCATTACTCTTTCGTGATGATTTAAGAATTATCGGTGGAATAAATAACATATCATAAAAAGCACCTGTGTCCTACATCATATTTGGTATCAGAGCATTATGTTTCTTTGGGAACATCTTGTTTAGTATTGAGTTTTATTTTTGCATTAGAGTAATCTTGCAATTCATTGTTAAAAAAATCATACAAATTTTTATCTAATTAGAGCATTTACTTACTTTTAATCGTGTCTTTGATTTCATTACATTGCATTTTTAAAAAAATTATTAATTAAGTATTTGCTTATATTAATATTTTTAAAAGAATATCATCATGTCAACTCGTAGTGGTCTTAGATATCAAGATCAATCCTGATGAAAAAAATATGATTCCTATGAATTTTACTAGAAAAAATAGAAAAGCTTACCCTTATGCACCAACAAACCTTTAATGAATTCCAAAAGATTTGAAGCCTTAGAACAAAAGTTGGTAGGCTTACAACACATTCACCGAACTAACCCAATCCTAGAACACTAACTTAGAGAGAAGGTCATCATGTTGATCCGTTCCTCTTCTTCTCACCTCATCTACATTCTCCTATTAGACCCGTTGCAGGAACAACTTTAATGAATATCCTGAGTTTGATGAGGTACTTCCTCACCCACCTCATCAAATAGGAAAATAATTAAGGCGAGATGAAGGTTATGCTCATCAAACTCCTTATGAGCATTATCCTCGACATTACAAAGAGCCATTATCTAATTTTGTTGCCCCTCAACGTACACTTAGAGAACCTGATGATGATGTTATTTGTAGGGTTAAAATTGATCCACCTACTTTTGATGGTCGACTTGATCCTAAAATTTTCTTAGATTAGTTAGTAGACATGGACCAATATTTTGATTGGATGCCCATGTCAAGAAAGATAAGTTCGTTTTACGCATGAAACTAACTAGTCATGCTAAGACTTATTGGGTTAATCTCACACAAAATATCAATGATTAGGACAACCACCTGCTTCTTGGGATGAGATGAAAGAAAATTTAAAGCAAAAATATGTACAATTAAATTTTCATGATCAACTTATGGATGAAATGACTACGCTTAAACAAGGATCTTTAGCTGTTGTTGAGTATATGACATGGTTAATGGTTTGATGAATTGATGACCCGTTGTGATGTTAGAAAGGATCACTGCACAACAATCTATAGATTTAGATCTGGGTTACGAACTGATATTCTTAATGAAATGATAACTCAAGAAATTTATTCTCTTGAGGATGCATTTCGAGTGGCGACTCAAATTGAACAATATCTTAGATCACAACCTTATAAGCGATTCACAACTTCATCTACAAACAACTCTCAATCGTGTTAACCCTCATACTTTAGTAGTTCCTAAAGGACCTAGTGAAACAAAAGGAAAAGCTTTAGTGGAAATATCTAGCTCTAAGACTTCTAGCATTACTTGTTTTACATGTGGTAAAATTGGTCACTATGCAAGTACTTGTCCTCGTTGAAACTTACACTTAGATTATGAAAATGAGGATCAACAAAATGAAAATAATGATAATCAAATTGTAGTTGACCCGAAGAAGCTAGTGATGCGAGAAGCATTAGATGAGTCTCATATAGTTGTTATGCGTTGTGTGTTAGCAACGAGCTAATATTGATTGAGGCGCATCAATTTTCCACACTTATTTTAAGAGTGGTGAAAATACTGTAAGTTAATCATTGATAGTGGCGGTTGCATGAATGTTATTGCTACCTCTCTTTAGCTAGGATGAAGCTCACCCAGAGACCCACCCTTATAAGGTTGCTTGGGTAGATAAGACCTCTATCTATATCTCAACATTGTCTTGTATCTATTCAATTAGGAGAATATAGTGATAAAATTTGGTGTGATGTTCTTCCGATGGATGTTGCTCATATACTTTTAGGGGGACCTTGGCTTTTTGATATGGATGTCACAAATTATGGGCGATCTAATACATATGCTTTTAATTTTCAAGGTAAGAGAATTGTCTTAAATCCAACTAAGCCTAAAGAGGTCACTCCACTTCAACCCCAAAACTCTTCTCCACCCATAGAAAAGAAATCCCTACATATTATTAATAAACGTCAATTTCAACAAGAGATTAATGGGAATATCATTTTTGCATTAGTTGTCCTAACCTCGAAAATCAATTTTGTTAAATCATTCTCATCTAAATGCGTGAACTTTTGTTGGAATATCAAGATATTTGTCCCAAGAACTTCATAGTGAGCTTCCCCATTAAGAAGTATTCAACATGCCATAGAGCTAATTCACGGATCATCACTCCCAAATTTGCCACATTATATGAACCCAAATGAACATGCGAGCTAAAATAACAAGTTGATGATTTATTATCAAAAGGGTTTATCGTGGAAAGTTTATCTCCATGCATGCACGCTCTTCTTACCCAAAGAAAGATGGTAGTTGGGTATGTAGATAGTCATGCTATAAATAAAATCACTATTAAGTATAGGTTTCCCATACCTAGACTTGATGACATGTTAGATATGATGGCTGGATCAATAATTTTCTCTAAAATTGATCTTAGAAGTGGATATCATCAAATTCGTATGAGAGAAGGTGATGAATGGAAAACTGCATTCAAGATAAAAGATGATTTGTATGAATGGCTAGTAATGCCTTTTGGATTGACTAATGCTCCAAGTACATTTATGCGAGTGATGACTCATATCTTACGGCCATTCATTGAAAAATTTTTAGTTGTGTACTTTGATGATATTTTAAATTTTAGTCAAACTAAGAGCGATCATGAAACATTTACAACAAGTCTTTGAAGTGCTTTGAAGAAAGACTATATGTTCACTTAAAAAATGCTCATTTATGACATCTTCAGTAATCTTCTTAGGATTCATTGTTTCTTGTGATGGCATCTCTCGATCCCGAAAAAATTAGGGCTATTCAAGAGTGGCCTACCCAACCATAATTCATGATGTAGTTTTCATGGGTTAGCCATTTTATCGAAGGTTTATTCATGGATTTAGCACGCTTATGGCCCCATAACTCAATGCCTTAAAAGGAGACTTTGTTTGGACAAAGGCAAGCGATGTTGATACTTTCTAAAATTAAAGAACTTTAACAAGTCCACCGATATTACAATTGCCAAATTTTGATAAAGTATTTGAGGTATCATGTGATGCTTATGAGTTGGTATTGAGATGTTCTTAAACAAGAAGGTCATCCTATTACTCTTTCTTTAAATGAATATTCCACATGACCATGACTATAATCCAAACTTTACGTTATTGGCAACATTATCTTATTTCACAAGAATTTATACTTTATTCGAATGGCTTTAAATATCTAAACACCCAAAAGAAACTTAGTTCTCGCCAAATGGGTTCAATTTCTTCAAGAATATACGTTTGTTCTTAAACATAAATCGTGTCGAGAATAAAGTTGCAGATGCCTTAAGTAGAATATGTACATTATTAAATACCATGAGTGTGAAGATTACTGGATTCGAAAAGGTTAAAAATGATTATCCTAATTGTAAAGATTTTCAAGAAATTTTAGAATCTTTGAAATTTGATGTTTCAATTAATAGTCCATTATCAAATAGAGATGGCTATCTCTTTCTTGGCACACAACTATGTATCCCGATTCATCACATCAAAATTTTCTTGTTGAGGAAATTCATTCAGAGGTGATTTGGTCATTTATTGATTTTATGATGGAGGAAGATGCCTAGATTGAATTTGGAAAAAAAGTGAAAACAATACATACCACTCCCAATCCTCCACAAACCTTGGGAAGATCTTAGTATGGACTTCATCTTAGGATTATCTCGCACTGTACAACATTTTGACTCTATCCTAGTAGTTGTTGACCGATTCTCTAAAATGACACACTTCATTCTATGTTATAAGACATCAGATGCCTCACATATAGCGACAATTTTCTTTCGTGAGATAGTTTGCTTACATGGACTACCTAAGATAATTGTGTCTGATCGTGATGTAAGATTTATGAGCTATTTTTGGAAAACTTTATGGAAAAAGCTTGGCACAAAACTCTTATTTTCTACTTACCACCCTCAAACTGAGATGGACAAAGCGAAGTTGTTAATAAGCTCGGAAATTTACTTAGGTGTCTAGTGAGCGATCATACTACTAGTTAGGACCTAGTTCTTCCCACTGCAGAGTTTGATTATAATAGTTCAATTAATAGGTCAACCGGTATGAGTCCTTTTCATATTGTAATTGGTTATGATCCAAGAAAACCAATTGATCTTGTTGAATTGTAACATATAGGTCTAGTGCATTTGCATCTTCATTTGCATAAATCATGCATGATTTACATCGAAATTCAACAAAAAAACTTACTCTGAGTTATGATGAATATAAAGTTAATGTTGATGCACATAGATGATATGTAAAATTTAATGAGGGAGATTTGGTTCTTGTTAAAGTTAGACCTGAGAGATTTCCAACTGGAACTCTTAAGAAATTAACTCTCAAGAGATCTGGTCCTTATAAAGTTGTAAGGAAGATAAATGATAATGCTTATGAAATAAATCTTCCAATGAATGCTGGAATTTCTCCAATATTTAATGTATCAGATTTAAAATTATACTATGGGCAAGCCACGGATGACACTATTCCCTCTGTAAATAGTACTGACATGCAGGTTCATACTTCATCACCAACTCCTATACCATCTTGCTGCTTAAGATCACATCGTCCAGATGAAATTTTAGAAGACCAGATTATCAGCACATCTGATGGAGGAGCTCAAAGGTTTCTCATTCATTGGAAAGGTCTTTCTCCACTTGAAGATTCATGGCTTACATTTGATGAGTTACATCAACTAGACTCACAATTATTACAAGAGTACTTGGATTTTCATTCTCCGAGGAGAATCCTTTAAAGTCGGGGAGTCCGATGCGGGGCATCATCGTCACATCGATCGCCATCATCATCATAAAGCTTAAATCCATGATTGGGCCTTTTGTTATAATTTAAGTTATGTGTTATTGGGATTTTATATTTTGTATGTCTTAGCTTATATGTATTGGGCTATTCTTATGTCATGGCCCATGAGTTATTGTAGTAGGTATGACACTTTGGGTAGATATGAAATGAGTGGTAAGTTTGATAATAGTGGTAGGTGGTGGTACGTGTAGTTATGATGGTGTTAGGTTTGAGTTTTCTTAACTCTCTCTTTCAATTCTATAAATAGGGAGACTCTTGTAATGCTTGGTACTTGAATTTGGAATAAAAGATACCTTCTTAAATTTCTTTTACTATTTTGTGTGTTTTCCTCTTGAGTGACGGACTACTTGAGTGTGTGAGCTCACAACCCTTAGAAAAGGACTTCTAAGGAAGGAACGCAATCTCCACAATGACGGACTATTTGTAGAGGTCGACTTTAACTTATTCCTGCTTCGCTGCTGGTTATTTTAAATCTGTTACATGTTAGATCATTCATAACTTTTCAGTTATTTCTTTGCACTTATAAGATTTAGATCTCTAGTGTGGTTAACATAATTTTAATCAATATCTTTTCAAATTTACTAAATTCATAATATTATGAATGTGCTCAATAGTAGTGTGCATTTATAATTACTCTTTCATGAGGATTTAAGAATTATCGGTGTAATAAATAACATATCATAAAAAGCACCCGTGTCCTACATCACACAGGGGCTTCCCTAATGGAAGTCTCCACAAGGGAAGCCCCTCTGGTAGCCTCCACATGAGCCTCCCCTGTGATAGCCTCTACCACAGGGCCCCCAAGGTCTCCACTGGGAAGCCCTTGTGTAGCCTCCACAGAGCCTCCCCATGGTAGCCTCCCAGGGGAAGCTCTTATAGCCTCCAGGTGGTCGCCCTATGATAGCCTTCTCAAGAGATTCCCCATAGCCTCCTCCACGTGAGCTTCCCCATGCTAGGGATGCGACCCCGCCAGCAACCACCTCAGCATGTACCACCAAATCAATTCCATTAATTCTCTATTGATGCTTCAAAGATGGCACTCTCTCCAGGGCTCAAATATGCAAGTATCCTCTCTATGCCAAGCTTTCTAAATAGGTACAGAGAGGTGCTAGATACGGAAGGGGAAAATATCGAGGAGAGACATATGGAGATTCGTGGAGGTGACTCATATGACTTGGAATGGGGCTATCTGCCCGACATGGGTTGTTAGCTAGGGGCAATGTTTCAAAGAGCCAGGTTTCCTCTTCTAATATATCCTCAAATGAAAGGCATACATGTGTTACACCAACAAAGAAATATGATGATTTACAATATGAATAAATACATTATAATATAAATAAAGTGTAATTATTTGGTGTCACCTAGTATCCTCCCAAACCAGTGAAGGAGTCATCTGCAAATTTTATTTTTGGCCATCATAACATACGTTTTTGAGAAGGAATGATGCCTTATGTGCTCTACCTCCTAGATGCAACAAATATTTATATTAGTCAACTTCAATGCATCAAATAATATATATCCAAGATGTAGAATGTACCATTAGAAGAGTGACAAAGCCACTCATGTACCTTGGTAAAAAATCTTTGATGTAATACCATCAAATTATGAAACTAGAAAAGCTCAAATGGTCTACCAATTGTACTCAAAGAATTGTCTATGTTGTCGATAAGCAATCAATTCACCTCAGAAGTTGTGATATATAAAAAAAAGATTTGAATGCAAAAAAAATATATGCAAATTATGTCAACAGCGATCTAAATTCTCAAGTTTATTCTTAAAGTATTAAACTTCGAGTGGGGATTTCCATCATGATCTTCTCCCTCTATTTGGCATCCCTATAATAATGCAATTTCATTGGGGTGAAAGGAATGCATTGCCACCAAAGAAGAATGCTTACTTCTATATCCCAACAAGACATGATTGAAGTGATGACAACTAAGTCTTGTTGAATTCCATCTAATAAATTGATGCAAGTGAAGCCTCCTTAAAATGTCAAAAACTTCATCAGTAAAGTGTACTAAAATATTATCGAACACCGCTCTAATGGTGGTAGTCCTGCATCTGAAAGTTATCCTTTTCCCAGACATGTTAAACTTCAAAATGAAAATTCAATTAATAAGAACATTATCAATATAATGGAGGCCTAGAGAGTACATAAGCAAAACAACCACTAAAACCTGAGTAATATGAAAAAATGAGAAAATAGTTTGCACTCTCATGAGTATAGAGTACACATGCCAAACCGCTCAAAAAAACCCCTCGACCTCAAATTGCTTCAAGCTATGTATTTAACATATTTTCTTCAAATAGGCCAAAAATCTAGAAAAAAAATATGTGAAAATAGTTTGTACTCTCAAGAGAGTACAAAGAGTACACATACAAATTTTCTAAAAAAAAATTGCCCAACAGCCTCCAAATTGCTTCAAATGGTATGTAATAAATACATCTTTTCCAAATAGGCCAAAAAAATAAAAAATTATGAGAGAATACCAGACTCTCATGAGAGTATACATAACATCAAATTTCAAAAGCTACTCATTAGCCTCTAAACCGCTTCAAATGAAATATATTAAATATATCCTCTCCAAACAGGCCAAAAAAATTGGAAAAAAAAGAAAATAATCAGATTTCTGTGGAGTACATAGAGTACATGCGAATCAGTATATAAAATAAAATTTATTAAATGTATTTCTAATTCTCTCTAATACAATTTCAATATATTTGGTCATAATTCTTATATATTTAGATATTCAACATCCAATTTTAATATTTATAAGAATATTATATAAATATTTAATAATACATTAAAATATCACTCTCATTAAACATTTTATGCAAAATGCATATTTCAATAATAAATGTTATATATATATATATATATATATATATATATATATATATATATATATATATATATATATATATATATGTCACTTCAAATATCACTAATCGAAATACGAATCTAGATGTCAAAAGCAAGTTGATCCTAAGTTGAAACTGGTTGAGATCAATCACTTAAAATATCATTGGAAACTTTGAGATATCAATTAAATTCCTAAATGGCTCTTAAACATGGAGTGTTTATAGTCAAATGAGTGTCTCGAGGATCTAACAAGCCCAAGATCTCATAATTCTGACTTTATCTGAGCATTCAAATGCTTAAAATACATCAAATAATCAAGGAAATTATTTTGAGCCGTTCGATGGAGAGGAGTAGTTTGGATTTTGCATGTATGTAGAGACTTCTCAAATTTATAAATAGCCCCTCATTTTTCATATGGGAGAAGCCCCAAGCAAGAGTGAGGAGAGAGCTCTAAAGCTTGAAAATCCTCCAAGCATAATCGCGCCACCACTCAACGGTCGCCGACCACCCCCGCTCATCGCCGACCACCGACGCCGACTATCTTCGCCCGTCACCGCTACCGCTGATCCTCGCCGTCGTCAATCTCCGTCGTTGGTCATCACCGCTAACCACTGTCGCCGGTCCTCGTCGCCGGTAATCGTTGTCAACCATCTTCGCCATATCATCGGTCAACCATCGCTGCCATCATCATGCCACCGACGCTTCCCCTCACATCGCTTCCACCGCTGGCCACTAACTGCTCCCTCGCGTCATCACATCGCCGTTCACACTGTCAATCATCTCAACGCGACTACATAGTTGTTTCGATTCTAAGATTCTTATTGTCAACCCTTCTCATATACAGATCTGTAATCCCATATCGGGAAAACTGTACTCCAAAACAAATATATAGTGGAAGCTTTTACTGGGTTAGGCCTCGTGATTTTATCTCTCTTTCGAGATTTTCCATGAAAAAATTTTGGAGTTTTCTTGTTCACTTTTTTAATACCTATATGTGTGCTGGATTTTACAATAAAGCTAAGGCATAAACTTTTACTCTACTGCAACTAATTTTCTAGCACGCAACGGCATCATCGAGAAAAGAATCCTTTAATCATAATTCTGTGAACACTCGTATATGGCACAACACTCTACAACGGAGCCTCTCCAACTTCGTCACTCAAACCAATCCTTGAACCAAGGACACCAAGCTTCGCCACTCTTGATAGGACCTTGTCATTGAAGGCGATGAGAATCTCTTTAGAAGATCATGTCCGAATGGAAGAGTCTCAAAGATGATCGGACTTTGCGAGAACACAACGCCACTATGCAAATACATATCCCCAGAGATCGATCGTTAGCCATGGGAGGTCAAAATGCTAATCTTCTTGACAAGTTCCCCGCAGAGGCGTGATCGATCTCCTTGACTTTTACTCATCCACGCTCAAACGCTAATCCACCAATTATAGTAGTTGACACATTCTCCTCTGTTGACCCACTTGTCACTCAGTGCAAAATTATGACGCTTAATGCAAATTTCACCTTCAAGATAGAAATCATCTTCCCCTCACCGCGCTATGAGAATCTCACCTTTAAAGCTATTCTTCAACATCCTATTCTGGGTTTCAAGCCGAGCATTGATTCCTATGATAGGGCGACTGACCCACATGAACACATCAACCCTTACAGGACTATTATGCATATCCAACGAGCTCCTGACACATTACTTTGTCGCCCTGCTACCTCAAAGGGCAAGCTCGACTTGGTTCTACTCCCTTCCAAGGGGATCCATCCGCACTTTGACCTAACTCAAGATTTTGTGGAGCTTCATTACAACAGAGGATGAAGAAAGATTCCTCCCATCTCTCACATTCATCGAATGAGGGTGAATCACTTACGAATATTTCCAAAGGTTCTCTTTAGAAGCTCACCAAATACCTGGAGTAAACCCTGAACTATTAAGAGGATTTTTCCATGGAGGACTCCGCCTTTTACTCCTGCCACTAAGACACGGACACTTATATAATTTAGCTCATCGTGGAAGCACAAATCTATGCCGATGAGTCCATTAATGCCCATCGCAAACAATTTGAATAATCTACAGAAAAATGTAAGAGTGTCTCAGGGAATGCGGACCGATTTTCCCATCAAAAGAAGCAACAAGGTAGCCGTGATCTCCCTCCATGACTCCCATATCAACGACGTGAATCACGACCAGAAAAGGAATACATGCCGCTGAACACGTCTCGTGTCAACCTCTTGATGGCTATTCGAGATGAAGAAAATATCAAGTGGACACATCCACTGAAACCAAATTCAAAAAATTAGGAGCAATATTGTCACTTCCATCGAAGTTGTGGACATACTACTGAGGCATGCAAACAACTCAAAGAATAAATTGATAGGCTCATTCAACAAGGATATCTACATCGATTGTGAAGAATCAAGAGAATCAAACAAACATACCTGATAATCATCAGAAATAATAAAAAATAATCAAACAACAGAAAATTGAAACAAGGTAAGGACCATCTATCTAATCAAGTCAAGCGAGTTAAAGAAGTCTCATTGATCATTCCATCACTTTTAATGACTCGGACTTAGAAGGAGTCCATGTTCCTCATCAAGATCCACTTGTCATCAGCACAGAGATCGATGACCCATGCTATAATGTTAAGAGAATTTTGATTGACAATAGAAGTTCTGTTGATGTCTTATTTTACTCCACATTTCTTAGCATAGGCCTGGTTAGGGAAATGCTCCAACCCACTACAGAACCATTGTACGGGTTTGATAATCACCCTGTGCGAGTAGATGGGACAATCACCCTTCCTGTTGTTCTTGGTGAATTTCCTCGACAAGTGACTCATTTAATCCAATCATGGTAGTCAAGTCAGATTTGGCATATAACGCTATCTTTGGAAGGCCCCTCCAATCAATTTTCAGTGCAATCACTTCAGTATTTCATCTTAAGATGAAGTTTTCAACCCCTTTGAGTTGGGTGGTCTATGGAAATCAACGAGAATCATGCTACCTCGCACAAACTCAACCACGCTTATGTGACCTTCAACATCAAGATTTTAAGTTTTGAGATGGAGTACCCGAAAGCTTCCTCTGCCAAAGACTTGTTTCTGTATTATCGATGACCAACCATTATGAATAGTGCAAGTTGGATCTCGCTCGATGAACAAAGGAAAATACATAGACTTCTTGCAAAAATCAAGACATCTTTGCTTGGAATCCAATGGACATGCCGGGGTTGACGAATGTGATCATGCACTCCCTCAAGATCGACCGACATTCAAATCCGTAAGTTTTGCACGATCACCTCGTGTTATTGAGCAAGAAGTTAACAAGCTTCCAGAAGCGGGATTCATACGAGAGGTACATTACTCTACATGGCTAGAAAATGTTGTAATGGTTAAGAAAATAAACAGAACATGGAGAATGTGTATTGATTACACTGACCTTAACAAGGCTTGCCCGAAAGATAGTTTTTCTCTTCCTCGAATTGATCAATTGGTTGATGCTACATCTGGACATCAAATGCTCAGTTTTTTGGATGTTTACTGTAATTACAACCAAATAAAAATGGACCCAACGGATGAAGAAACTACATCATTTCAAACATATAAAGGTTATACTGTTACCAAGTTATGCCATTTGGGTTAAAAAAAGCTGATGCTACTTATCAACGACTTATGAATAAGGTTTTTAAAGACTTATTAGACCACACAATGGAGGTATATATGGATAACATGTTAGTGAAAAGCTTGGAAGAATCACAACATATTTTTGACTTAGAAATATGCTTTAACCTTCTTCGACATTATAATATACGACTCAACTCGACCAAATGCACTTTTGGGGTTACGTCGAGAAAATTTCTTGGATTTATGGTAACCCATCATGGGTTAGAGGCCAACCCCGAGAAAATCAAAGCTCTCAAAGATATGACTCCCAAAGAATATTAAGGAAGTTCAACATTTGAATAGACAACGATTATCCCGCTTCTAGCCCGCCTGGGGATAGATACTTGCCATTCTTTAAAATATTAAAGGAGCTAAAAATAATAATTTCAGGGACGATGAATGGTAGTCCGCTTTTGAGCAACTAAAGGAGTATTTAGCATCTCCACCCTACTATCCAAGCCTATCCAAGGAGAGATGCTATACTTATATCTCAGCCTCTTCCCATGATAAGCTCAATTTTAGAGAAGAAAATAATCAATTTACTATGTCGAAAATTCTCGATATAGAAAGTCATTATCCACATAAGGTGGCTCGGCTTTAGTTTTCTCAGCACAAAAATTACGTCCATACTTCTAAGCTCATACTATCGGCGTTTACACTCATTTACTATTAAGGTCCATCCTATAGAAACCAGAAGCATCTGGGAGGTTAATTTAATGGTCTGTAGAATTGGGAGAATTTGAAATAAATTTTCTACCTCGGTCTCCTATAAAGTCACAAGTACTTGTAGACTTTATAATGGAATGCGCTGCCCCAACTCTAGAGGAGCTATCTGCTACACACCTTTTGTCTCCTCAATAGACCCTTTATGTTGATGGAGCTTCAGGAAATACCGGCACTGGTGCGAGAATCTTACTTATTTCTCCCAGCAGAATACCTTAGAGTATGGACTTCACCTAAAATTTTCTGCAACTAATAATATGGCTGAATATGAGGCTCTCATCGCAAGGTTGAGACTCACCATTGATTGAAGCTCAAGACTTAGTAATCCACATTGACTCTCGCCTTGTCAGCCTCCTAGTTGAGGGAAACTTTAATACTCATAATCCTCAGCTAGCTTAATATCTCCACTTGGTAAAGTCTCTTCTTGCCCATTTCAAGACACATCAAATCATTCACATAGAGAGAAGAATACTCGACGCCTCGCTAAGCTTGCTACATCTGCCACTGGAGATTTATTTAAGAGAAAGCATGTTGAAGAAATATATTTTTCTAGCATCCCAGGGTCGTGGGTAATACAAGCAATTAATGAGATAAAGGAACATTCATGGATGAACCCTATCTTCTCTTTTCTACAAGAAGGAATCCTTCTTGAAGACCCAACTTCTGCAACTCGTCTCTGAAGACAAGCTTCAAACTTTACTATTCTTGGAGGTGAAATATACAAATGAGCTTTAGACTGCACTCAAATGCCTCACACCTTGAGGCCAATTACGATTAAGAGATGTTTACTGGGATATGTGGAGAACACCTATGAGGAAGGGCTAGCACTTAAAATTATAAGGCAAGGGTTTTATTCACGATGAAACAAGACTTGGAGTTCACAAAAAATGTAGTTGTTGTACTCTAACCTCTCACATGCCGCATATAGAGCTCTCATCCCTTCAAAGCTGGCCTTTTGCTCGTGGGAATTGATATCATGGGACCTTTTTTTATAGCATCGTGCTTAAAGTTTATCATTTTAGCCGTCGACTACTTCACTAAATGGGTGAAAGCTGAACCACTAACTAAAATTATAGAGACAAATGCTAAAAAATTTATCTAGAAAAATATAGTATGTCGATTCGGTCTTCCAGTAAAGATCATCACTTACAATGGAACTCAATTCTTGAAAAATTTTTACGCACTTTTACAAAGATCTTCACATTCATGCTACATACGTAGCACTTCCTCAAACTAACAAATAGACTAAAGCTACCAACATGACTATAATGATGACTAAAACACGCTGAGAAGGGGGGTAATGGGTTGATGAGCTTTCTAATGTTCTTGGGCTTAGACTACATCCAAGACTCGACCGGTGAGACACCATATAACTTGTATTTTCGCAATGTATTATTATACCATTAGATATTGGGGTTCCAAGTCCAAGAGTTCAATTATTCGATAATGATGGTAATGAAGAAAAACTTCGACAAAGACTGATCTAAACTCATGACATGGCCCTACCGCTCTATCACCAAAGGGTAGCTCATCACTTCAAAGAGTAAAACCTCGTCCCATATCCGATGACTTGGTCTTGTAAAGTCTCGAAGCTGCAGTCAAAGGCCCTCAACGCAATAAACTCTCACCTCTTTGGGATGGCACATATGTAATTATAGCTATGGTAAAGCCAGGAACATTCAAGCTCAAAGATCCAGAGGAAAAAGCTTTACCTTAACCTCAGAGAATCTCAAAATATTATCGAATTCTACCGCATAATTATTGCTCGTTTATCATTTCCTCTTCATAGCCAACCCCACTTAGTGGGATAAAGACTTGTTGTTGTTGTTGTCATTTCTTCTTGAAACTTATATCCATGTTAAAATTATCTTGAGATTGTATCACCGAACTTATCAGAGTAATGAGTTTATAACTTTTTCTTTCAAGCTTGTTGCATATGAACAGTCTCCTTCAATTAATCCTCCCACCTGAGAAATGTGCAACTCAAGTTGTATCTCGCCGGCATGATCAATCCCACGGGACTTGATTGGACCTCTTCCATGTAAGAAGTCAAGTAATGCTTTGGCTAATACCATGATCAAAAGGTCCTTGGTGGACATCCACCTGCCTTCCATACGGTAAGATGTCAAATAATGTTTTGACTAATGCAGATAGGCCAAAAGGTCGTGGACTTCCCAGGCCTCATCCATGCGTTAGTGTCATCGAATAATATTCACCAATCACCTGATAAGTAAAATAGAACAAAAGTATATCACCTAAAAATAAAAAATTTTCATTGACAACACCAACATGATGACATAAGAAATAATCAATATTCTAATACAAAATAATACATAGATAAAAAAAAATGATGCATCAAGTGATGCTACATGATATCAACATCCTCCTCACCACAGAGATGCTCCTTGAACTCACTTCATCTTCAATCCGATGAAGGGTCTTCGATGTTTACTGGGAGATAGATCCTCAATACTAGCTCGATTATGTACTAAGCGGATTCCTTTCGTGAGAACCCTCTGGATGAAGCCCTCCTCTAAACATTGGTGCTCCAAGTCCTTCACTTCAACATCAAGAATATGATTATGAGCTCTATATGGTATAATGTCGATAAGCGAGTTCTTAAAGTCCTACTTTCAAAGAAATTTCATTTGCTTTCGCTCGACATTATAAGCTCCTTCTCGAAAGACGATCTTGTATGCCTTCTTCTCCAGCTTCAACAGTTTGTCTTGAGTCTTTTATCTTTCTTGCGAGTCTCTGCTCTCACCTCAATCAGCTCATAACGGGTGCGCTCCACCTCCTGATGCTAGAGAGAAAGTGAAGTCGACATGTTCGCTAGCTCAGTTCTACACCCGATTAACTGATCATCCAGAGTCGCCACTTCTTTGGACTTAACACTCATCTTTCGCTCATACTCGCCTTGTAGATACTTCACCTTCACAAATTCAGTATTCCACTGTCTGAGCGACAAATAAGCCATCAACTAATGTTTGAGTTACCTATATATAAAAAACCATAAATATTACACAAAGAAGGAGGAAAAGAAGAAAAGGAGGAGGAAGAAAAGACAATGTACTAATTCATCCGCTCGTTGACGTCCAGTGCATATGTGTTTTAACACCTCTTCAGGAATCTGCAGCTTTGAGAAACGAACTCCTCCATTATGAGTTGAAACAACTAAACTCTCAGAGGCCAACTAGGGGCGAACATCTTCTCTGCAGATATCTGACGTAGTCACTTCGACACATGTCTTCTTTTTCTTTAAAGAAGAAATATCGCTACAACCGTGGTTTCGTAATGGGCTTCCAGAAAGAACTCCTTGAATACGAGAAGACTTGTCATCACCATTACCCGATCTCTTCAATAGAAGAGCATGAGATCTCCCTGCCTGGATGGAAAGGCAAACCTCGAACATTCTATCTTCAATAATGTATTTGCTAATGTAACGTAACTCATGTTGTAAGCTCTTTGCATCAGGAATATTAAGAGTTGTTAAGATTTCATTCTCTTCAATCATCATTGGATCCGGAAGGTCATTCAATCTTTCCCATCTCTCAGGGAGGCCCCACTCATTTTTCACAAAAAAGAATCCATTAGACCAATTTCTAGATGGATCCCGTGCTAAAAATTCTATCCAATTCTTTATAGCCCAACAAGAAAGAAGTCCTTGAGCATCACATGTGAATTTGCACATTCGACACAAATATTTGATGTTCAAAGTAACACCGCGCTCTCTAAATAAGGCAGTCAAACCAACGATGATCACTAGAGCTCGAAATGAAAATTGTGACAAAGCTACGCCACATATTTTAAAGATCTCAATCAACTCGGGAGCCAAAGGGAATCAGGTCATACGAAGAATCATCTCGAAGCGATTAAAGTATCACGGCGGAGGTGAGCAGCCGATTTTTTGTAATAATAGTCACCAACTCGTTAGGGAAGTAAAATTTCTTGCGAAGCATCAATAAACTATATGATGTAATAGTGGATAGTATATTGTCTATGACTGTCATGCTATAAGTTTTCTTCCCCATCACCACAGAAAATACATAATAAATAAACAAGAGAGAAATGACAAAAAGAATTTTGTGAAGCAACTCACTCACCCTAATACTTGGGCATATCCTTTCCCGATTCTGTCGCTCATGGACAGCTTGGGATAAAATTTTTTGCCAATGATCTGACAAAAAGAATGCACATACATAGGAGATCAAAAAAAAAAAAAAAAAAGGAGAGAAGTTATTCCCCTCTAATGATGCTCTGAAATTACTTGTCAAACTTTCTAAGTAGTTTGAACGATGGTTCCTAACTAATGCTTCCCCGCCATCTTGGCAGTTATTAACTATTGAACCATCCATTGAAGTTGTAAGAGATCCAATTTCCTGCAAGAAAAAGTAAGAACTATGGGCCTTGATCGCCTCCAAACGTCGGTCGAGGCGTGACGCCTCTTTCAAGAGGAACAATGGCGTATGAACGGGCCTCGATCCTCAAACCCGGTCGGTCCGGCGAGGTTGGCGCCTCTTTGAGGAAAATGGAACAATGGCTACGCAGACCTTGATCGCCTTCAAACCGGTCGGTCAGGCGGTTGCGCCTTTTCGAACAACGGCATAGCGCGGGCCTTGATCGCCTCAAACTGGTCGGTCGGAGTCGATTGATGCCTTTCAAGGAAAACCGGAACAATATACCATGGGCCTTGATCGCCTCAAACCCGGTCGGTCGAGAGGTTGGCGCCTCTTTTGAGAAAATCACGGCGTTACTGCGCGGGCCTTGATCGCCTCAAACGACCTCCTCTTAGAAGAAGAGGACACCCGACATATGAGGAATGCCTTCTCCCTTATTAGGGGTTATAGATCTCTTATAAGAGAAAAAGTAAAATTCAGCGCAAAACTTACAAAAAAATGCTCTAAAATGGACAAAAGCGGTGAAAATACCCCGTTGCGCAGCGTCAGCGTGTTAGACCAGCCCGCTCTCCCGCCGCAGCGCCACCATCACCAGCTGCTCGCTCGACCCGTCGCCCGATCGTCCGTGCGACCATGACCCGCGCTCTCGCAGCGAACCCGGCGGCAGCCTTTGTCCTTGGCCTTGCCATAAACTCAGATGGATCCATAACCTCGAAATCCTGTGTCCGCGCATATCCGCAACCCTGCACCCACTTTCGAGATCATAATCTTGTGCTCCCACGAAGATCTGTTCTCTCAAAATATATGATTAATAGATCCGCAAATTTCATTGAAGAATTTGTTACTCTCAAGTATTTGGCATATGTATTTTTGGATAATTGAGATAATATCATCCAAAAATAGAAGACAACTGATATGTCACTAAAAATACCACTAATCGAAGTACAAATCTTGATATTAAAAACAAGTTGATCCAAAGTTGAAACTAGTTGAGATCAAACACTTAAAATATCATTGGAAACTTTGGGATATCAATTAAATCACTAAATCTTAAATATGGAGTGTTTATAGTCAAATCGGCGTCTCGAGCGGATCTAACAAGCCAAGATCTCATAATTATGAGTTCATTTGAGCATTCAAATGCTTAAAATACATCAAATGATCAAGGAATCATTTTGAGCCGTCCGATGGAGAGTGGTTGGTTCATGTATCTATAAATGGCCATCATTCTTCGTATGGGAGGCGGCAAGAGTGAGGAGAGCTCCAAAGCTTGAAAATCCTCAAGCATAATGGCGCCACCACTTTCGATGGTGGCCCGACCACCCGCGCTTGACCGGCCCGTCAGCGCGTGATTATCTCGCCGATCTCGCGGTCCGCATAAATCAGCCGTCGTCAATCTCCGTCGGCGGTCACCGCTAACCACTATCGGCCCTGATTTTCGTCGCCGGTTATCGTTATCAACCATCTTCGCCCGGTC